>BBSZ01006543.1:0-23293 GCA_000981365.1 Subanguina moxae | reverse complement strand
TTTGAATATAGTACCCTTTTTGGCAAATGGTCGAACATTTGAAACGAATATTCGGTTTGCAAATGTGGCCCTTTTTGAAAAGCTGTTTGCATATTCGGATTCTCTGTTAAATTCTGCATCAGAACCTGCAGATCTTACCGTCGAGGATTCCCGTGTTAAATCTCTTTAACATTGCAGACATTTTCAGGGAAGTGGCTTGCTGAACTTCGAATAGTATTGTCAGGCACGATCCAGTCCGTCAGATCTTGAGTAAACTTCTACTCATTGCTGCCAATGAGCTGAATGGTTTTTATGAGTTTTTATGGAGCAATTATCATTTGCAAAAATTTAAATCTCGTTTGAAAATTTTTATCATTGGTTAAATTCTTTACCTTTTTGATTTAAACCCTCATAAAAAAAATAATATAAACAGCCCCCACCCTATAAATTTAGAAAATGATTTCTCATTCTTATAACTTCGGCATAGTGTGTAAGCCGGAATAATATTATCAACATCTGTTACATTTACTTACATTATTGTCGAATAAATTTCAAATGAGTTTCACTACTTCCTGTCTAAACTCTTGGTTCTTGCCAATTTTTTATAAATTTTGCTATTTGGCCAGTTGAAAATTACAGAGTAGCTTAATTATAGCTAATATTATATGGCTTCTTTATGTAATAGACCCCAAGCAACGAGAACTATGCTTCAAATCTTCTTTTCACTTGGGTAGGTTCTCTACAAAAGATGTCCTCTTATATATTCCTTTTTTCCCCAATACAGCCATTCACCTTTTTAAAGATTACGTGAGTTGCTCTAATACAGGAGTACCTAGCAGTATTTATACTAATTTATTTCATTCAAATATTTCCAAAATTGCCTGCATATTCCTCAAACCTGCAGAAAATCTTATCGTCCATATAAATCATATAACATCAATGAAGATTAAACGAAGAGCCTTCCATTTGGTTACTTTCACCACTATAATGATCATAAGCGTCTGAATTGGCTGGAGGTGCCCCGCCGGCATGCTGCCCATTGAGAATTGATACCGGCGAGTTCATACTGGAAATAATGCCTGAAGCACTGGGCGTAGATGCAATATAAGGTGTTTGAGGGTTGGACACATAGCCAGTCATACTGTTGCTTTCATAAAACAATTGTTGGTGAAGCAAATTGCTGGCTATAGGAGCTATTACTGGAGGGGAGTACCGTTGAGCTAGGGGTTGATGGTAGAAGTTATTGGTGGTGTTGTCCAATTGAGGATTGCCACCACCAAAATTATTGGATAGGGAGAGATTGCTGAAACCACTGCTATTTGGATTATTGGAGAGGGTGAGGCCAGCAAAGATGCTTTCTGGAGCTTGGGTCAGCAGTTCAACTAGCTGCTGCAATTTAATCTGTCAGGCTGCATTCTGTAGAGTCGTATTTTCTTAATTTTTTAGATATAATTAATTACCTGCTTAGACTTTCCATGGAAGTTGCACAGCTGAACAACTTCCCTCACGAAGTCATCATTCTGAGAGACTTGTGCCGGCAACCTGTAGCTGGTGGGGAAATAAGGCGCTACACTGCTGGAAGAAGTCAAGCCAGAACTGTAGGGCATGCCGTTAGAGGAAGCTGGAGAAGCTACTTTAATTCTTTCTGCTATATCTGCACTGCTCTCCTCCAACAATTCGTCAGCTATATCGGCACTAGGAGGTTTTACCTTACAAGTCACCACAGCTATCCTCATAGCTGTAAAACTGAAAAAAATTTGATTTGAATCATAAAAATATAATTTTAACTATTAGGCTCATAAGTTGTGTCTTTTTGCCTTGGTCCACCCTGTTGTGTTTTGGCGCAATTTTAAGACTTTATGCTCATCATTTTTACAATTCAGTCATTCATTTTTGTGTCTTGCGTGTTGATTTCTGTTTTGTTTTCAGATGGACAGCAATCACATTCGTCATGTTATGCTTTTTCTATTCGATTCGGGCATAATGGAACTGAAGCAGCAAGCAGAATTTGTGAAGTTTATGGTACCGATGCAATAAAGCTGCAGACGTGCCAAAGGTGGTTTTCTCGTTTCAAGGGTGGGGATAGAAGTTTGGAAAAATGCCTCGTAGCGGAAGACTAAGCCTTTTCAACGATGATGATTTTCGAACTTTGGCGGAAGCCGACCCTAAGCTGACAGTTAGTGAATTGGGTGATCGTCTACAGCAACCGTTTAAAACTGTGCACCAACATACTAAAATAGGCTAGTAGAAGATGGGACACGTATTTGGTGGCAGTTACATTTGAGGGGGGGGGTATTTTTTGGGAGGGGGAGGAAATATATTACTTTTGGAGGGGTGTGATATAAACTTTGCGGGGAGGTACAATCCATTAAAGTTCCCATCTACTTATGTCGACATAATTTATATATTTGGCTATCCCACTCTTCGTGCCAAAAATTATCATCATCTGTGCCCTGGAAGACCAAAAAATCAAAATTTTCAATATCTTTTATTCTGCTTTTTGCAAAACCTAAAGATAGTCAACCGTTACCCTCACTTTTTGTAAAAAGTAGCGCAAAAATTATCAAAAAAATTAATTCTGCTGGATTATGACCACCCCCTACCCCTCTCTCCAAAATAAAATATCACCCTAGGATCTAAACACCAAGGCTTTAAATGCATTTATTTCTCAAGAATCTTGCTCGGATATATCTCGTAGGTAATTCATTACGTGCTTCTTTTCCTCTCAAGCGGAGTAAAATACAGTAGTACTAAAAATTTCGACTTTGACGTCTTCAAAAACTAGAAGTGTAGATGGTGAATGTGCTTAATACTTTATTAGAGTATTTTGTTTACAGCTCACTTACGTTATTTGTTGCATTGCATCAATATCCCCGCTATGGGTAACATTAGAAGAAATACTTCTGCTGGTTTCTAGCTCATCTGTTCCCCCTCCAGCCGGATCTCTGAATATTTCAGTAACTACATCACTTATCCTTATAGGCTCCTCATTGGAATTGATGATGTATTTGACTTTTTCCGCTAAGGCTATATCTCTTAAATAGTCTTTCAGGCACTTGGCCTGCAGTTTTTTTAGATCGAGAGGCTCTAAGTGCATGGGTGCAGTGGCACCTTGCTGCAGTGCATGCACATTTGACTTTACAGTAAAACAAATAGTGCCGCCAGTAACAAAGGAGAGACGCATAATCAGGGCTGATTGGTGGTTGGCCAGAAGGGCTGAGACCTATAATGGTGAAGAAGTGATTTGATAATTGACTTTTTCAGATTAATTCAGAAATCGAAAAGACTTTACACATGGTTATAAACAATTTTCATGATGCTTTTCAATTTTAAAGAGGAAATTCACTCAATATGCTGAGGGACAGTAGCCCTACTATTTCCAAAAATAATATTTCCGGAGGAAGAAGGATTATTAGAGGGAGTGAATTGATAGAGGTTATATGGTGCTAATAATAATACCTGGTCAAATTCAAGAAAGCCCATAATCAGATTCTTTTCCCATAGCTTTTTCACATTAGTTTTGTGATCTTGGAAGATTTGCAAGAGCTCTAGCATCCCCCGCCACACCGAAAAACGAACATTTGTGCTGCCACATTCATACCTCAGATGAGGACACAACATGTTCTTGAATGTAATTATTTCTAAATTTAAAAGAGCATTAGCAGTTTTTCCATGAAGATTTTAGACCAGCACCCTAGCCCACTCTAGTCCCTTTTCACTGTAATGAGTAGAAAAAGTGCTCGACGTTACTTCGACCTTAGAAAAAAGACCTTAGAACCTTATTTAATCTGAAGCATTTCTCAAAATCCATATGTCTAATGTTCATTATCTCACAGGAGTGAGTTGTAAGTTGCATGTATGACTCACTTCCAACGTTGTTAATCTCTCCATTGCTGCTGTTCTTGCCGGAGGTAGATGAGGCAGAAGAAATATTGGGCATGCAGTCATTGCACTGAATCTTGTACTGCAGCAAATCAAAGTCTTTGTCCTGCAATCCTCTGTTGACTTCAGCGTTGACGCGGAAATGTTGCATGAACAAGGTCTTGAACTTCTCCCAGCTCATACCTAAAACAAATGAAGCTTTATTCACAGTGTATAAAAATTAGACAGTTCAAACTTACCAGTTTCAACCCACTGAAGCAGTAAACCATCCTGGACATTACTGCCATACAGCCAAAAACAAGTGGCAGTGTAGGAAGACATCATTCTCTGCACCTGGCAATCCTGATTCCTGCGAGTAGCAATGGTTAGTGGCAGGGAGAGGGTGTGAGCATCGGCAAATTTGCCTGAAGGACTGAACATGGTGGCATGAATGTGGAAGTAGAAGAGGGGCCGTTTTCCATTGGACTTAAGGTCCACAACTCCACCTGGAGACAAATCCTACAATAAAAAATGATACTTTTATTATTAGACCTTTTACAAAAATATTACTTGGAATGAATTGTTTGTGGAATGACGGCCTTTCTGTCGAGTAGTGCATAGCATATGGGGATAACTAGCTGCCCAATAGCGGTTTTTGCTAAAAATCGTATGAAACTTTATTTTCATTTCTTAAAACTGCCGTTATACTCCCACGCAACACGCATACACAAATGTTGTTGCGTGTAACAGAAGTCTCGTAACATGCAACACGCAACAAAATTTGTTGCGCGGGAGTATAACGGCAGTTTGAGGGGTATAATACAGTAGCAGCAATTCTTTTTGCTACGGAAATACTTATTTTCAATAAGTATATTAGGGATCTCAAGAAGTCTACGAGCACGTAAATTCACGAGTTTGCAAGTTCTTTGGCTTAGGCTTTAGACTTTAAAAAAAAAAACCAAGCCTAAGAAAATAAGATAAACCTGTTAAAGACAGGATAGATAGTGACGACCTCTTTGCTGTTCACATCTGATTTCTTGTGAGCTGTGCTGCCTTGAACTTCTGAAAAAACTCGGTATAGTTCATTATAGTTGTTATGTTGAGCTCATGGTTTATTTGGGTTTATTTAGCATATACAATATAACGAATCCTTTTCCCCAACTGACCCCGTTGTGTGTGAATTGGGGGTTTTTATAAGTCCCTGGGGGACGATGATGGAGGCGTGTTTTGGGTATGGGGTGAAAAAGGGGTGGGAAGTTCGTGTTTTGGGGTGTGTTTGGGTGTCGGGTTGGAGTGTGTGTTTGGGTATGTGTTTGGCCTTCATAGAGGGACCTTTGAGTCACTCTATGACAATAGTAATCTTCTTTTTTGCTATAATATCGTGAAAAAAACATGTTAAAAGGGCAAAAAGTTGCATAAGTAGATCTCAGAAATAAGAGCCTTAACCGCAAAAAAGAGGGCCAAAACGACTTGCTTTACCGTTTTTAGGGCATTGAAACATCTTAATGGCGAATAAGATACTTTTTCGACGGCTGTCGCACTTTTTTGAGGGAGCAAGGGTATATTTTGTTGGGGGGATTATAATAAGCTAGAGTTTAAATTCCATTTTAAAAGGGGGTGTATAGTCCAAAGGTATCCAATGTGGCCTTTACTGGTTGTGATACTATAGTCTGATATGTTTGGTATGCTTATTTCAAATTTTAATGGTTGTGAATATTTATAAGCATGAAGGGCCAAAAATTTTTCGAAGTTAGCTATTTAGATGGGAAAATGTCGGAAAATAATTTTTCTATTGTTTCTATCGCATAATAATTACTTACAAAAGGTTAAAAACAATCTTTGAAAAAAAATGTTGAGAAACCTTATGGCTCAACTTTCATGTCCGCACGGAATTTCAGAATAACCTAGTAGTTATAAGTACCATTAGCCTGGTTGTTTCTTTTGGTCCCACTAGTAGGTTTCATTGCCAACAATGCTGCCGAGTGCACATTGGCTATGGGAGAAGGTTGTTGCAGCATCTTCTGTTTTCTCATTTCAGACTAAAGTGTGTGATTTATTACAAATTGATTAAAGAAATTGCGCCCTGACTTATTTTGTGGTAAAATTAATTTTTATATAGAACATATTGAATACGGAAGAGCCATGTGGAAAAGCTAAGAAATTTCAGCTAAAAAATGCTTTATGAAGTGCTGATTTGGTCGGATGATATCTTTGTAGAATGGCTTCAAGCCACATTATTTTTTCTAGATTAGATCCTACCTCAAAATGACTCTAGAGGACAGCTCTTTCTAGTCAATATAAGATATTGCATTGCGTTTCCGCGCAACTTCGGAGAAAATTGCAACATTTTGCAAAGTATGTCAGCCGCTGTTTGAAATAACTCGGGTATATCCCACCTGAATGTGTTCAGCCGCTTCTTCAGTAACCACTTGGATGTCAAACTGTTTGAACACCACTCCCCTAGCCAATGCTCCACAGTTGATGGAAAAGAGGTTGTTGGTGACCAGAATAGGGTTGGTAGATGGCTCTGTGGCAAGCACACAGTCGGACATTAGCAATTCTAGTGCTGAGAACACATTGTCAGAGAGCGGTTGGACAGGGTCGTAGTCTCCAAACACTTTGTTCAGGGTCAACTCATAGCGAAAGCCCTAAAAATAGATTTTTTGTTTTGTGTTACAATGAAATTTAGACTAAAGTGAGCGCAATATATGACAGCTGCACAATTGGAATTGAAATTGCTGTTATGTACACCTGCACACCCAGGGAGGGTCTCTTCTTGACTATGCCAGTGTTGACTGTATCAAGAAATACTGTACCTGAAGCCTCGCACCAAGAATAGCTAGTCTATGCATCATGTGGCTGTAGAAGCTGACCAACTGGTTGACTGGTTCGTGGGGCATTGGTCTGTAGTCAATCATTCTTGTTATTTGGGCTTCTCTCACTTGTTGCCACAACAGCACACTTTGCTCATTGCAAAACGTCTAAAATTGTCTAACTTTGTTTACAGCCAATGAAATGAGTGTGAATGCCTTAAACATGTCTACAAATGGGATTAGGTTCTCATCCGCAAATAGTTGTAATCTCTGGGCAAACTGGTTGGTCTCTTCCATACTCATTTGAGGAGCTGACTTCAGCGTTCTGTAGAGACCATGGAGAATGTGCATTGTCTCAGCCAACCTGCTGGCAAACGCGTCAAAAATGGCATCAGAAACATCAACTGTAGGCGGCTTTTTAGCCATTCTGCATAAAATTGTATTTGGTTCTATTTAGAAGATCAAAATGAAAAAAAAATTACCTGGAGTGATTTACCAGTTCCACCAAAGCCAGATTTAGCTTGGAGAATATGACCTTATCTTCTGGTGATTTCACAGAGATGGCGAGGCTGTTCTGCAGCCGACTTGTTATACATAACACATTCCAAGTCAACATAGTCCATTCCTCTATGAACTCCTGAAAATGATGAGTTTCATAAAAAGTTTCTTGATCACTTTTGCTAAACGCTTTTGAAACAAATTTACAAATGCTCACCTAATCTAGACAATAGGGCAATACAGCAATAGTTTGAAAAAAAAATCAAAAATTATGAGGTCAAACTGGCGGATCGGCTTTTTAAACAGCGTCCATACCAAGAGCTTTCACCTTTGCTCTTTTTAACTTGTTGGTAGCTTTATTTGCAGACTAAATGTGAAGCACAAACCTGTTCTTCATTAGCATTCAACGCCTTGATCTTTTTCACTCGATTGTCGATTTCGCCCAGCAACTTGCAAATCATTTGCTTTACCTAAATCTTAGCTTCTTTATCTATTCTAGACATTAGCGTTAGATAGTATTCTATCTGAACCAGAAATAACTTTGAAAGCCGACTGATAGTTTGCAATATTTTGATGAACTAGAAAAGATTTATGCACCAACCTTGGCCATTTTTTCCTCTTCGGTATGAGTGATGGGTGGATCGTAGTGGCGCTAAAGTGTGTATAAAATGACAGGTAGTTAAAAGTAGAAAGCACTTTGCTTTTGAGTTTTTGGTCTAGCAAATAGTGTTGTTCTAAATACCCAAAAGCTCCAAAGATGTTTTTTTTTGTAAAACATATAGTATCTTGAGCCAGTCTTTAAGCGGAGAGCATACAGGGTGAGGCAATTTAGAAATTGTATTTCTGCCATAATTTTTTTTAATTAACGGCTTTTTTACGAGAACTTTTGTTCAATATCTTAGAGTCTAAGGGAAAAAACGTTACTTAAAGGGGCATACCGGCGAGTTTCAACGCCTATTTCACACGTTTGAACTGGCGGGGACCACTTTTGCTTCAGAGGACAAATTTGATTTTAAATTCTAAAATCATTTTTTTCTTGCTTATTGGAATTTTAAAACGCTTGTGTTTTCAGTGCTCGCTATTTTTTTCTGGTTTCTCTCATTACTTTTGCTGAATGCTGGTTTTTGTTTTCAGCTGTGCAAGCAAAAAGCCGTGGATGAGCCAGCCGAGAAACATGTAGGCCATTAGATAAGTTTCTTCATTTTTTATTCGCCGTTCTCCTCTTTGTGTTTTTTCCAGGTTTATATATATATATATAATTATATTGGCATCTGCAAAGCACATTTTCTGTAAGCAAGAAAATAAAGGAATAAGCAATGAAAAGCCTACCGCATCAGCGTGATCTCAGATTCTGCATCCTTCTGCTTTTCGCGCTCGAGCTCGAGCAGTCGTTTAACCTCATCTCTTTACCTTTTGGCTTCATCGGCTTTATTGCACTTTTTGTTAAGTTTCTTCTTAATGATGTTTACAAAAAATTTTTGACCTGCAAAACCTAAAAAAGCACAAAAAGCAGAGAACGGCGAATAAAAAATGAAGAAACTTATCTAATGGCCTACAGGTCTCTCGGTGACTCACCCACGGCTTTTGGCTGGCACACCTGAAAACAAAAATGGAAACCAACATTCGGTAAAATTCCAATAAGCAAGAAAAAAATGATTTTAGAATTTCAAATTAAATTTGTCCTCTGGAGCAAAAGTGGTCCCCGCCATTTCAAACGTGTGAAATATTCGTTGACACTCGCGAGTATGCCCTTTTAGCATGATAATTTGCGATTCACCTGCACATCATGCCACATGCAAAAAAGATCAAACAGTAGCTTCTGGAAAGCTTCATCCGTCAACATCGCTTTTGATATCTAAACATTTGCTGAATGATTCAGTTAGACATAAAATTACCGCAACTTTGAGAGAAAAATAAGGTTTAAAACTGCAGTTATTTGATATAAACAAAGACAATGATTTAAAAAATTACTTCCAACCTTATCAAATCAGATACAGCAGCAGGATTAGGTGACCAACACGGTAGACACTCCTTCGGCTAAATACCCATTTTGGAGGAGTAGGTAGTCAAAATTACTTCTCTGACCAAAAATAGCGTTCAGTCAGGAGTCAAAAGAGGGGACACCTGATCAAAACAGCAGCACAAAATTAATCGCTTGTCTGCCTCTATCCAACGACAATAGATTGCAAAGAATGCCCAAACTGGCAATCCACTTGCAAATAAATATTTAATAAAGCCAGTCAATTCTGTGTTTTAGGTCTAGAAGGTCTGCTCTACCCTAAAAATGAAGATGGAAAAATCTTGCAGTTGTGCCAATAGGTCGATTTATTGGCTCACATTTTGCAGGTGATTCACAGCAAGTGATACCTCATTGGAAAGCCGAGAAAAGTGCTTCTCAAAGACTCTAGTTTAGAGAAAATCACAGAAAACAAATCACATAAGTTAACAGAAAAAATATGGGACTTAGAAATTAAACTTGCGGGCATTTTACTAGAATTTGGAGTCCGGAAAAAATGGCAGCCTTTATCACACATTCATTGGCTAAACAGTAGATCAATAAAGGGGTGTTCTCAAACAAAAAGCACAGGCAGACTGGAGAGCAGAGGAATAAACTTACCAAGATAAGACTTTCGATCACATATGAACGCTTCTTCCTTTCTTCTTTCCTATCTATTTTTTTGTCTGTTTGATGTGTTGATAAAGAGAAGGAAGCACACATAAAAGGGCAAAGAGTGGACATTAGAAGAGAAAGATGATTGATTGTTGTGGGCTCAATTTTTTTGCGTAAGAGAAGTTTTTTGCTGATGAACAAAAATGAGTATGAAAAAAAAAGCTTGAAAGATAAGACAAGACTATCTTTACCAACCTCATCCTTGTATGTCTCTATACTACTAAAAAGGACAAAAATGAAACTTTCTTTGCAAAAAAGGTTCAATTCAGCCAGACTTTTTTGAAAAAACAAGAATTAATTTTTTTGCGGCGACATATCAACTACCAGAAATAGATTTATTTAATTTAAAATAGACACACCCATAAATCAAAATAACATTGATGGAATGACCATATTGGAGAGACATTTTCCTTTCTATCTTTTGATATATCAAGTAAGTAGTGGTGGTTGGATTGATTGAATTTGATTGGGAAGACACAAGGAACACTGACCTGACCATCACCGGGCGGCTTCTATTGCAAAACAAATTTCTGATTAAACAAAAATAAATGTGCTTGAGTTGCAAATATGCACACTTCGATTAACATATTTTTTATGCTTTGGTTTGCAAAAAATACATTGAAAATGTAAGACAATAAATAGTTCAGTAAAGAGAACAACAAAAGAAAACAAAATAAAAAGGGTATACAGTGCAAATTTGGAAAGTTTTGGGTTGACCAACGACTTATACCTTGCAAACTCGTAAATTTGAGAAAAAAGACTAAATTCAACTTTGTTTCCTCAGTCACTGTCCTCGTCAGAAGTGTTGGGAGAGGATTCTGCTACAGAGGACTTGTCCGAATCATGTTTGGGCTTCTTACTTGGCGGTGGCTTGCTCTTTTTAGAGGAAGCCACTTCTTTTTTCACTTCTTTAGTCTTCTTTTTCTTGTGGTTGAAAGAATCGTCGGAATCATCAGAATCATCTTCCACAAATTCCTTTGAAATGGCCTTTTTGGAAGGAGAAATGTTGGTGGAGCTGGTACTCTTGCTTGGTTTCGAGGTGCTGACCTTGGAAGTGGCAGTGTTGGACTTTTGGCTGGCTGCATACTCCTTGGACTCTCGTTCATAGCGTTCTTTGTCTTCTTTGGCTTTCTTTTCATAGGGCTGAAAATAAAATAATATTTTTGGACCCAGGAAATACACGTATGCACATAACTGAGCCTTAGGCTTAGAGTAGGCCAGCGTCAATTAGTGAGCCGGCTCAGTATATTAATATAAAAGTGCAAACCTTCTTGTCTTCTTCACTCATGCTCTTCCATTCATGGCCAGCCCGCTGAGCTGTTTCAGCCACACTGTCGCCCTCTTTCTTGAGTCGTTGGCTGCAAAAATGTTACAAATTTAAAAATATTGGCTGCGTTAAGTTCGGCATACCGGTTCTCTTGCATCCAAATAAAGAATGCTGTTTGTCCTCTTTTTGGTGCATTGGGATCCTTTTGCTTTTTTGCTTTGCCTCCTCCTTCGCTCTTTTTGGAAGTAGAAGGCGCAGATTCTTTCTTCTTCTGCTTCTTTTCCTTAAAGATAGAATATTTTTGAGGTACTAAAATTGTGGCACTGCTTAGTGATTAGGGTTGTTATGGCGATTCTTGCCAGTTTCGCACATTTTTAAAAAGATGTATTACTCTCTCAAAATTTAGTTCTTTTTGAGTTGTCAGTAATGGCTTAATTGAAAATTCAGTCGTTTTTGTGAGGTCTTTTTTTATTTATTTTCAAAATCCGTTGTTAAAGGGGCAGGAAATTTGCTTGTCACAGCACTTTCGAAATTTAAATTCCCGCGAGACCACTAAAGGCTTAGGATAGGTTTTCTCGGCACACCCACACTATAACAGAAATTATTCTAATAAAAATACATTCTGACAAAAATTCATTTTGACACAAATTGTTTTGGGATAAGTTGTTGAAAAACAAAGTGTTTTTAAAAACAACTGATTTTTGTATATACGAAAATGAAATAATTTTTTACAAACTTTGGTAGGGCCAACGGCACTATTTGAAAATGTATAAAAATGAAAATGTATAGTGCCGTTGAAAATTTTCATTTTTCATTTTTTCAAATTTTCATAAAATAAAAAAAAATTTTCAAATACTGCCGTTGTCCCCTGGCGTCTCACGGAGCCTAGTCTCACACGCACTTCTGTTTTAACAAGATATATAAAATGAAACAAAATACGATTTAAAGTCTACTAAAAGGCAAAACTTTCGCATATTGGAATCATAATATCAAACAACACCGATAACATCTGAGGAGAGCTTTTTTCACACATTCGCTGATGTAAGCTTATTAAGTAAGACACGTCATATGGGGAGGTAATTTTTGTAAAAATGGGATAAAAATTTTGGCTGGGCGAGATTACGGGAGGGGTTTCGGGCACTTTTTGCCTACGGGAGGGATGGATGTGTGAGAGGGAAGGATGCGGCAGGCCAACCTATAAAGGATACAATAACTGCAAAAACTCTCAAAAAATCAAAAAGAAACTTTAAACTTCTAAATAGAGACAATAAAAAACAAGTCAGAACCAGTGATGGTAATTTGAATCAATTTGAAGATTTGAATCACAGGGTCAAAAAAAGGTGATGATTCAAATTGCGTTCAAATTGAAATAGTCGAAATAAATTTAAATCAGCAGTTCAAGTGCAGTGATTCAAATTACATTGATTCAAATTAATTTTGCCTAAATTAATTTGAACATAATTTGAATCATCACCTTTTTCTAACCCCCTGATTCAAGTTAATTTGGCAAAAATAATTTGAATCAATGTAATTTGAAAAGCAATAATTACCAAAGATTCAAATTGCCATCAGTGATGGCCCATCACTGGTCAGAACCATTTGATTTTAGAACTGTTTGGTGCAGAACCATTCTTGATAAAAATAATTGATTCCAGAAAAATTTGTCAGAATGAATTTCAGATAAAATGTCTTTTTGATAAAATGAATTTTTGTCAGAATGAATTTTTATTAGAATAATTTCTGTTATAGTGTGGGTGTGCCGTTTTCCCTTAGGCTTAGGCCTAAGCTTAAGCCTAAGGGAAAACCTACCTTAAGCCTTTCGTGGTCCCGCGGGAATTTAAATTTCGAAAGTGCTGTGACAAGCAAATTTCCTGCCCCTATAAGTAATAGTTCTCTTCAAATTCTACCTTTTTAGCGTGTTTCTTAGCGCTATCGGCTATATCATCGGAGACTGCAGAACCAGAGTCATTACTGTCGTATTCTTCGTCAGTTTCACTGCCAGAACCTTCGGATGACTCTTTTTCTTTTTTTTGTTTCTTCACGTCCTCATCCAAATCATAATCCTCTGAAATGGTTTTCAGTTAGTTTAACAAAAAAAAAATATATAAAAACGGACCATCCTCAGAATCCGAATCCGAGTCGTCATCTCTGGTTCTATTGGCAGCCTCTCGCTTAAGACCCTCCTTATAGGGATCCAGCTCATCGTCACTGTCAGCAAATTTGTCCTCTTTGTAGGAGGGTTTGTCGCCTAGACGAGTGGCATTTCGAATCTTGAGACTTTTGCTTTGCACATAGTCGAACAATTTGTTGTATTCTTCTCTGAAACCCGGTTGAGTACGACATTATACAAAAAGCAAGGTTGTGTCTCTACGTAAATTTGTAAAGTTTATCCTAGCATATTCTTAAAGTGGCTTACTTGCTCACGGAACTAAAGAGCACTGAACTACCAGCCTTTTGGACAATCTCGAAGTCGAAGGAGCGAGTAGATACATCTGATCTAGCAAAGTGCACATTGTCGATCTCTTCAAAACGGATGTAGAGGGGTGGTTTGTGCACATACACAAACCCTTTTTCCAGAGGGTACAAGTAGCCGGAGGCTTGGCGAAGCGCACATGAAACTGCTGGAGTTCCAGAGGCACTGAAAATGGAAATCGTGTACATTGTTGAGAGTTTAAGTGGTGTCCTTGTCAAAAAAAATTCACAAAATACAGGATTAAACAATCAAAAAAGTACCCAGTGAAATTGCCTGGAACAATAATTCTGATGTTGACCAAAACCCTGAACAACTTGGCCATAATCTCATAGAGAAGACCTTGCATATTGCGTTCCAACTTGTTGTTGTATAGGGTCTTCAGTTGCTCGCTAAACAGACCCCATTTAATTCAAAACAGAACACATGCCCGAATTGCCTTACTTAGTGACCCCTAACTCAACCTCAATGTGCTCTTCTTTGGGGAACTCCAGCACCAGAAAGGCATACTTGGTCTGGCCCTGTCGAATAGGTGGATTGATGTGCAACACGAAAAACATGTGGCGTCCATCTTTGTGTGGCAACAAAAACATCCGGGTGATGCTCTTAATTTGATCAGATAATAATAAGATATAAAAAGCTACTCTAATGCGATATACCCTTCCAAAAATTTTTTTAAAAGAGTTTAGAGTTTTTTTGGGATTTCATGCGGGGGTGTAACGGAAGTAAAATTTTGAAAATGGAAGTCGGAAGTGGAAGTGAACAAAATTGCGGAAAAATTTTAAAAAGAAGTGGAACTACCGGGTGATGCAAAAGTTCCCGACCATTTTAGAATCTGATATCTTATTATAATATGTGTTCTATCAAACAAAGTGTTTCGTGTCATTTGAATGCCTCTTTTGTGCTCTACAAAATGGTACGTAACTTTATTCAAACATCAACAATAACAAATATTTAAAATTTCCACCATTGGATGCCATCGTTGTTTGTCCGGTTAAACTTTACTTGACCCCCCTCCCCCACGGCTGATCCATTTTTTAGAAGAATTTTTTCAAACAAATTGCATATTCGTGTTTCTCGACCCTGATTTTTGCAAATTTCAAGCAAAAACAGATTTTTTTCACTTTCACAGAATTTGTTGACAATTTCCCGTAAAAATCGGGGTTGAGAAACACGAATATGCAATTGGTTTGGAAAAATTCCTCTCAAAAATGGGTCAGCCGTTGGGGGATCAAGTAAAGTGTTACCGTTTGTCCATCGTTCTCTGGTCCATATCGAGCGGAAAGCGGCACCATTCTCTCTGCAGCGAATTCTTTAGCTTCGCGATTGTTCTGTGAGGCTTTGAGCGTGCCTTTTTCTTCATTCCGGCCGCACAAAGTAGTCCATCAAGGTGAAATCAGCTAAGTTCTGAGACTTCTTCGTCGTCCCCAGTCCAATGAGAATCCACGATGATCGGATCCGGAAACTTCTATCGAAACTACTCGTGAATTTCGCCAGCTCGGTAAAAAGGAGCCCTATCCTGTCGAAAGGTCTAAAGAGAGCGAACGAAAAGGAGTCGAGCCCAAGGCAGCATTTTCGACCGGAGCATTTCCCGATAAGCTGGTCCATCGATTTTGGTTCCTTGCGGCATGAAGAAGAGAAGTGTGTTTCCGCTTGATGTGACTCCAACACAGAAAATCACTTGTTTCAAGTTTATACTCAAGCTTTAAGACAAAAATATGCTGAATCATCTTAATTGATAAAACAATAAATTATTTAATGGTGATTTAATATGACATAAAGACTACATTTATTAAGTTGTGACTCATTGTTTCTCATTTCCATTTATTCACAAAAGATAGTCAAAATTTTGGAAGTTGGAGGGGAAGTGAAAAAAGTGCGGAGTAAATGGAAATGGAAGTGGAATTCCATTACACCCCTGATTCCATGTAGTGCTTTGTAGCATACAACTAAGGGTTGGGCTTAGGGTAGACCGACATAGGTTAATCGTAAACCAACGCAAATAGATTACAAAGGGATTACCTTAAAAGATATCTTGTAGTCGTAGGTCTTGCCATGGAAGGATAAGTGATTTTGGAATACTTTGATATCGTACCGACCACTAAAGATAATATTTTTTCCTCTTCTTTAAACTTTGCTTTTATGAAGAGTTACCGAGGAGTGGCACAATAGATTTGAGACAGCATGACCAGTGGCTGGTCGGTCTCGTCTTCGGCTTCAGCAAACTTCATCACAGCCTTGCGAAATTCCTAAAATGTGGGTTTAATGAAAATAAAGAGAAAGGCTTTGAGGTCAAAGCCAGAAAACTAATGGATGCTCCAAATATACTGTAAACTATTCTACCTCAGCCATGTCCACATCCTCCGCTTGGTCGGGGTCCTGAGGAACGTGTAGCCGCATCTCTACCAGTTGCACTGGACATTCTTCGTTGACGGCAAACTCAATGGTGTTTTCGGACTTGTTGCCCACACACCTCGCCACATTGGTCAGTGGAAACTCAAAGGCCACTTTGTTGTCCACTTGGAAGACCAGGTTTTGGCCTGAAAAGGATTGTCAATAAGCCTCCAAATTTTTATTTGGTCGTATTACAGAATATTGCTTTTTAGAGTTTTTACTTTTAAATTTTAAAATTTCGTCTATTCCAGAATTACTTCCTCTTAGAGTATATCTGACAATGTACTATGATGTTATCGGCCCTATTTTACAGACTTGAAGCCTCATATAGAATAGCAAATAAACAATTACAACCGAAAAACATGAAACCACCCCCACAATTCCCATTAAAAATACCTTCAAATTTGGTATCTCCATAGTTCCAGCCTTTCATGCACAGTTCACTTTTCTCCACCTCTTTGTTCCAATTGGAGGAGCAGAAGGATGAGATTTTAGGTAATTCCTTTAAAAATTACTTATTAGAATGTGAAAAAACAAAAAGTCAACTAACCGCTTCTTTGAAGCCACCAAATCGGTGGTTAACCCCACTCTCCAGGGAAAATTTGATGCCAGGCTTGTTGCCCAACTTCTGCCACTTCAAATCTTTAATATCGTCGGTGTTGATGGAATGGACCCTGCCAGTGGACTTGTTCTTGTACTGGATGTTCTGCTTCGATATCTTCATATCGCCGTAGTTCTGTAAAGCGTAACTTGGACTTTTTAATCAATCATCTGTGAAAAGTCTTACCAGAGCACCCATTTCCTCCTGGAATATGTTGGAGTAGACAAGCTCATCAACACTCATTTTTGAATTTTTTCGGTAGCTGAGAAGGAACTAATATTCACTTAAATTATAAAAGTATATTTTTTGAAGAGTGCTACAAAAATATGGAAAAATTTAGTAAAGTGGCTGTATTTCAGCCTCTGCAAAAGGAATAGGACACTTTCATTTTACTTTCATTAACTACTAGCCCGCCTCAAAATAATAGGTACGAAAGGTGCAAAAGGGATATTCTTATTGAAAAAATATAAAAATTTTCGAAAAATAACCACAGCGAACTGTGTCCTATTTCAAAACGGGCTCAAATTGTAATCACTCGTCAAATTACTCATGTATACCCTCAAATTACTTCAACTTGATTATCTCGGCTGTTTTACAAAAAAATTTTCTGTTTTTTCCAGTGTGTAGCCCTGGATCTGCTCTTTCTAATGCAGCATCAGTTGATTTAACGTTGCTAAAAAAAGCAGGAGAAAAAGGTATTTGAATGCAGCAAAAGATCATCCCGTAAAAGATCATTTTCACCAACTTCTTCCAGCAACTTTGATTCAGCTGATACTGCATTAGAAAGAATAGATCCAGGGCTACACACTAGAAAAAAAAT
The DNA here is from genome assembly GCA_000981365.1 of Subanguina moxae. Taxonomy (NCBI): domain Eukaryota; kingdom Metazoa; phylum Nematoda; class Chromadorea; order Rhabditida; family Anguinidae; genus Subanguina; species Subanguina moxae. The sequence continues at coordinate 5,919 of BBSZ01006543.1, read as the reverse complement.
TAGAAAAACTTGTTGCAAAACAGCCGAGATAATCAAGTTTAAGCAATTTGACTGGATAGTAATTTGAGGGGGGAAACTATATACACCCTTTCAAAATTGGAAAGACGAAAGGAAAGGAATTTAAAGAAAATATGATGTGATGTGCTTGTACTGTTCCTTCTCGTTTATTGGGTTACCTGAGAATAAAACAATCCCAAAGAAGGCTGAAAAGATGAATTTCACTTCAAGTATCCCATTTAAAAAGGCCTACTTGCGGTTAACAAAACCCCGTTCCTGCATTCACGCAAAAATATTAATTATGTGCTCAATTTCAAAATCACAAAGGCTTTATTTTCAAAAGGCGCGGAGCTGGTTTGTATCAGCTAGAGTGGGCACAAATTCAAACCATAATTTATCTTTTTTCTAAAAATGCTTTTTTGGAAACATATTTGACCACTTTGTGACCAAAGACATCAAGCAGACTCCCGAGTACAAGTGATAGGACAGGGTTTTTGTATATATGATAAGTGTATTCTCGTGTAATGTATTCCCCAAAAATGCATAAAAACATACAAGTATTTCTTATTAAATGAATAAAAATGAAGTGAAATGTTGGCAGTAAATATGGTTTATTTGACGTCCAATAAGGATCAACCCTACACGACCCCTAAAAAACTGCATTCCGGCGCATTTAAAAATATACAAAACGCGAAGACTTTTTAAACAACTCTCCGTGTGTTTTTAAACTACTTGTGATTCTTCGCTGATTTTAGTTCGATTTCAGCAATTTTATTTGAAACTTAAACAGCTCAACAATGCCATTAAAAATGCTTTCCATCAAACAAGAGGTTACTCACAAATGAGTCTTTCAAAATTTTCTGGGAACTGAGTGGATCACGAAATAACAACCATCTGCATCGAAAGAATCAACTGGATCAGAACAAACGCAACAAAAACGCAAGAAATTATGCTGAAATACACGACAGAGAAAAAATGCAAAACCACAAACTCCTTCATATTATCTATACAGTCGACTCTCGATATAAGAGCACCCATTGGGACCGACAGTTTGTGCTCTTATAGCGAGAGTGCTCTTATAGCGAAGGTAAACTTTGTCTGTTTTATCTGTCTTTATCGGCCAACCAAATTTTTTTTTAGTGCTCTTATACCGAGAGTGCTCTTATAGCGAAGGTAAACTTTGTCTGTTTTATCTGTCTTTATCGGCCAACCAAATTTTTTTTTAGTGCTCTTATACCGAGAGTGCTCTTATATCGAGAGTCGACTGTACTAGAATAATTAAACCCGCTATCCCGACTTCCCTTTCCATATGTTGACACGACTAAATGAAATGTTTGTTTGTATGTGTAATCGAATCCAGGACAATACTAGTTAGACTCGGGACGAGTTAGGCGAGTTGGACCCGGGGCGAGCTGGGTTTTTACCATAAACGTTACACAGAAATACATTATTATCATATATAGAGACCCATGTCAAATATGATTTCAGAAACTTTGCTTGAACATTTCGCAAATACCAAATTTTGTTTTTTTTTTCAAAAATAGGTCTTATCTTATAAACTATTGTTATACCAGTAAGTAAAAAGGTACTTAAAAAACTATCTTTGACCTTTGAGCATTTTACTAAGGTTTAATGTTTTGTAGGTAAATGTCTCAGGGAGCTTGTATATTAGAATAAACACAGAATATGACAATACTTTATTTTAGCATGTAAAGAAAAGAATGGCATGAGCTTTGATCAACGCATAGTATCTGTGTAAAGGTCTAATTAGTGAACAAGCAAGGAAATTTATACTCCTCTGTTTCTTGCAACCTAAATCTTTTTTTTCTTAACCTATAACTTTTGGTTTACTAGTTATGCTACCAGTTTAATTGACTCCATTTAGTTGCTTCAGCTTCGACTACATGAAAAGTGTAAGCATGTCTGCTTATGGAAGAAGTGTTGGGCTCACTTTTGTGCACAATTTTGCCATCTATTAATACCAGCGAACCTAGAGTAACTTTATTTATAGTAATAATAATGCCAAACTATCAAAAATATCGACCTATTTATGTAAATATCTCCTTTGAAAGGGCGATACCCAACTCGCCCCGCCCAACTCTCCCCGAGTGCCAAATTATTTGTTAGCCGTGAACCACTAATCTTAGGTCAAACAGGGTATAGGCTGAGTCTCAGCTAACATACGCTAGCCTACCCTAAGCCTGAAGTTTGGTTGTGTGCCCAGGTTAGTTGTGTAGTATTAGTTGTGTAGTATTCGAGGTCTAAAAATACTAATTACAAGGTTGTCTACCTGGGTCTACCATCGCAAAATATATATTTTTTTTATCTATTTTAGAGTGTTCGAAATGCTTGGAAGGGGTAATTTTACAGGGCCTAAAAGATAATTTCGCTATTCCGACTTCCCCTTCAATATGTTAGCACGATCAAATGAAATGTTTGCTTGTATGTGTAATCGAATCCAGGACAATACTAGTTGGACTTGTGGCGAGTTGGGCTTTTACCCTTTGAACCAGGACCTGGTTATCAGTTCTATTTTAAAGTTTCCAACCTTTTTTTGTTGATTTCATAAAATTAATGCGCTAACCTTTCTTTACCTCAACCGGTACAAATCTAGTCTGGTCGTAGGTTGGTCTAGATCCTACAAACTTTAACAAAGGACCTTTAGAATCAATTTCTTTTTCGCCACAACAATTGGGAGATGCTCTTACGAAATGATACTGATCAGCTTGTGTTTCTAAAAAATGTAGCTTTAGACATTTTTTTATAATGAATTCTCATCACAGCATGCCTTAATTTTGACTTTTATGATCTCTAAGATTTAAGGATGTAGAGTTATACTATATATATGTAGAGCTATACAATACTAAAAAAATTGGAAAAGGTCATTAGAAAATATTTGAGAAAAACAAATGCTAAAAATTTGACAAAGGAAAACACTTACTGCTAATTTGTTTACCTTTATGAGATCCAGGAATAAACCACAAACAGCCATTTGCTAGAGTGGATTCGTCCAAAGCTATCCAAATCCCTACCAGATGTTCAGCTGGTTCAACCTGCAAGAAGGTAGAGTCTACGTGGTCAGTCACTGCTCCTCCTATAGATGGTTGCTGCAGAAAATGAAGATATAAAAAGTGCTGTGTTGAGGATATAATTTTTAACTATTTTTTATTGCCTTTTTCGCCTAGCTAAATAGTGGAATATGGTCTGTAGTGTAATTTTTTTGCCAGAATAGAACAATTGATGTGTCAGTCAGGGTCCTGAATTCTTGATATATGGACACCGGATATAAAGATACTTGTACACTAGGGCCCACGACCCCTAATTAAACAATATATTTTCGTCATTTTGCGTTCATTTTCCATAAGCTTTACCCCAATGTTGTATTTGTGAAGCCTAAGCCGTATATTGACCCATCTACTTCAAATACTATTAATAAGTTACCTTAAAAATGTACATGCTTTGAACAACTTTAGGTTGTTTGTAGCCAACTTGCCTTATAATGCGCTGAAAAAGAACTTTTGAGTTGTTTCTCTTCATCAATCATTTTGCTTGGAATAATTACCTTAATTTTTTCACCAAATGTGTGCTCTTTGAAGACCGGATTAAGCCAGTGAAGAGCTAAATTTTTTTCTCTCTAACTACTAATTAATATTGAAAATAAAACGTGGTGTGTAATTTTCAAGCAGCTCTAAAAACATACCGTGACCAACTTTATTTAGTGCTCTTTCTTTTGGAACCACCAATTTGCCATTTGCTGTGTTGAAGGCACCTTCCTCGTAAAAGAATCTGATTTTGTCAACACTTTCCAGAAAGTACTTATCATTAGTATGCTGCAATCAAATAGAAAAGCGCTTCAGTTAAGTGAAGGAGATGCAGATTTACATGCAATATCTGGTTTTTATTTTTAAAATTTAACAAAAACTTTTGGTTTGATCTCGAGTCGCGGTTCTGCTCGGATCACATTCCGACTAAAAGTCATGCCCCAGAGTCTTAGCCGATCTTTGCAGGGTCGTTGACAAAAAGTTTGGCCTAAATTGCATTCCCAATTCCCGTTGCAAAATATTTTTATGTCTTTACGTTTAAATTATATGTAAAAAAATGAAAACTAAAATGTTTAAGCACACCTTTTCTTCATCCATTGTACTAAAAACGCTTCTTGGGTGTTGTTCTGGATCCATGTTCTCTACTATTTGGACCATTTCCAACTGCATTTGATTAAGAGCATGCTCGTCGAAAACATTGTTGACAACCACAAATCCATATTTGTTAAACAACTCTGTCAATTTAGTATCAAAATCAGGAGATCCAAAACTGACACTGGTAACAGTTGGAGACGAAGAAGTCATTTTTTACAAGTACACACAGAATTTTTAACTGCAAACGAAACTGGTTGTTGTATAAAGACTGGTTTGCAAGCGTATAACATTTTAACCTTATCTTTATCATATTGATTTTTACAATTGACCCATTCATTTATGTCAAGTAGATAAGTGCAAAGTAAAGGAACAAACTAAGACATGCAGTCTAGTTACTCCTTAGCATACGACTTCCATTATATACGCCTGTATACACTTTTTTCAGTTGTGTTGGTTGGAAAAAAGTAGCAATACTGCTGCACAATAACATCCTGTAGAAAAACTTTCATAAAATTTGTAAGTTTATTTCGCAAGCAAGCAACCTGAATTTTTCATCGCAGATATTTTTTTTTCTCAAAGAAGATTGGGAAAAGACAACAATTTACTTGCAATAGATTAGATGACCTGTCTAAGGAAAGTGTGACCGAATCCCTTAAAGCACGCGGGATCATCGATGCTATGAATGCGTAAAACTTTTTCAAAAAGAATGGTCTGGTCTCATCTCCCGAAGAATCTCCAGTCCTCTAGTGCCAATTGATCCCTCCGGTTTGAAGCATGCAATTTGGTCATCTCCGGCTCCATCAATGGGGATAGTTATGGCGCAAGTTTAAAGAGTGAGATTACCAAAGATAAAGGGTGTCCATTCGTGGCGGTCCTCATTGCTCATCCAGGTAGTGTAGAAGGTGCGGATCTTCTCCCTGAATGGCTTCTTCCAGCTCACATCGGGCCTAAAAAAAGATTTATTAAGCAGAGAATACTAAGTAGGGCATACCTGGATAAATTTCGTGCAACCTCCGGGGATGTAAGCAGTCGCGATGCCCAACTCCTTCAGCACTACAATGGCCAATGCACTCTTGTGGCTTGCAAAGGCGTCCCAAGCCAATAGGCGTTCCCCCGAAAAGAGCTTCTCGCCGATGATGGTCCACTTCCTAATGCATTGGCGGTTCACGTGGTACTCTCTTGCAGCCTTGTGGATGGAGTTCATCTTCGCAAAGTCGATGGCGTCGAGTTAAGTGGAGACGTCATTGTTCCTCTTTCGCTTGCGGCTCCTTATCATCACCACCTATTCTTCCGCTTCGCCGTTGTTTAAGGACATCTTCGGCCTGAGAAGGATAATGGGATAGTAAGTGAATGATGGAAGAATTTAACAATTTAGAGAAAAAAAATTGAAATGGCTGCTGGTTTGAGCAAAGATTTCTTTTCTCTTAATCTTTTGACCAAATTATGGCTCATTGAAAAATGATAACCATTGCTTTGCTTTTTAAATACAGTAAACTCTCGATATAACGGCCGCCCGATATAACGCCTCTCCCAATATAACGGCCCCTTTGGCTTTGTTTGGTTGGCCCACTAATAAAAAACGTCAACCCAGACTCCCGATATAACGGCCTCCCCGATATCACGGCCTCCCCGATATAACGGCCCTCCCAATATAACGGCCCTCCCAATATAACGGCCCTCCCAATATAACGGCCCTCCCAATATAACGGCCCTCCCAATATAACGGCCCTCCCAATATAACGGCCCCCTATAGTCGGTCCCGACTAAGAAAACATGTCAAGATAAA
>BBSZ01006541.1:0-36126 GCA_000981365.1 Subanguina moxae | reverse complement strand
TGGTTAGTAATTTCTTTGGTTAACGTATTGTTAATCAAAATAGTGGAATTTTTGGTTAAAAACATGTAATTTATCCAAGATTTGTGATTTCGATAAAAACCCGCACTTGAAAAATTTTCAAAACCCGCCCCGCAAACCCGCACTTGGATTTCGACCCTCCAAAACCCGCCCCGCAAACCCGCACTTGGATTTTGACCCTCCAAAACCCGCCCCGCAAACCCGCAAAACCCCAAATGAACATCACTAACATTAACAACGGCACAATGAGCAGGCATAAAATCAACCAATTTTATAAAAAAATGCAGGCTAATTTTCTTTCGTTCTGCCTGAAGAGCCTTGAATAGGACATTTATCTTCGAGTAAGTACGGGTGTAAATTTGACGAACCAGATGTCTGCAAAAATGCTCGATGGAATTGAGATGCATACTTTGCGACGGCCACTGAAGAAGCTCCACGTCGTTGTCGACAAACCAATTCTTTGACAGTTTTGATGCTTGGTTAGGTTCATTGTCGTGCATGAAGATCCAACCGTTGAAGAGGCAAGTTATGGCGTGGTCAAGTAAATTGTTGTTCAGAATCCTCTTATAGGTATCTGTATTGATTCCCCCTTCAACTGAAACCAAATAACTAACACTATCTCTGGAAAAGCTACTTGTAAACAGCAATAAATGTGGCACAAAATTATTGAGAAAACTTCTATTAAACTCTTGTATTTCTACTAACTGTTCTATTCTGTAATGAAAATGAATGGTAAATTCGTCAACTTCTTGTCTACCTGGATCAAGAACAACTTTACACTATACTAATCGGAGCTTTCGCCTTCTTTAAAGAATTTAAGGAATTGTACAAGAATTAAAAAAGTATCAGTATTCAAACTTTTGCTGTCAAAAAACGCGAGGAAATGTTACCATTTATAGGAAGAGTTGTCGCCTTTATATTTTAGCAGAGACTTGCCTTTTTCACTTTTAAACGTAAAAAATGCAATAAAGTAAAAAATAATGTTAATTTGTAAATCCAGCGTTATGTTCACTCTCAGCTTTGGGAATGCTGAATTCAGGACTTAATTTCTGTGTGTTTATGTCCGAAAGGAACCCCATTTTATTCCTTAATCTATTAATTTATTAGTTTGTAGCAGTAAAACCATACTACAAAAGATTAGTTGTATTTGCGGCTTTCAGCTCAGGTAGGCAGCAACAGAAAGATAGTTATCTATCTATTTGTATGGATTTATTGCCACAATCTTGTGTGTGCTGGTTGGAAGCCATTGGCGGTCTTTCCAAAGTCAGCAACAACTTGATTCCTTTTCTATCAAAAAGAATGGTACAGTAGTTGTTTTTTGCAATGCAATTACACTCCCTTAGTGGGCTTTTACTACTAGTACTACTACTAAACTGCTGCTGAGCACATATAAAAGGCAGGCACGTGTGCTTTGAAGTAGGCCAGCGGCATTCCTCTTTGATTGCACACTTTGTGGGAGATTAGTGAGACCAGCTGTGAACAATTGCCTCGAGCTACCCGCAAACATTTTTAATAAATAATTCTTTTTCTTTTTGCGCAAGACAGGTGAATTTAAATACAGGGTGTATCAAAAAAAAGTTGACCACTTTTGAATTGATATTTTGTTTGTAACTGTATTTACAATGTTTACGATTTTTGTATACCGTATTTCCTCCAATAGCTCCCCCACCCCCTAATTCAAAATCGTGTTTTTGGCATTGTGTTTTCGACCCACTTTTTCCAGGTGTCTCTCAGGCAACTTACTACTTAACTTGTAGCTTATTGTCTTAGCTACAACTTACGTGGTAAGCTGCCTGAGAGACACCTGGAAAAAGTGGGTCAAAAACACAATGCCAAAAACACAATTTTGAATTAGGGGGGGAGCTATTAGAGGAAATACGGTAACTGTTGTGTTGTTGTAACTGTACTGCTTTTTTCATAATTTGGCTGAAATCAAGGAGCGCTGCTTTTGTCTGTCTGTGTCAGGGAGGAAAACCTATCAGCCAAATCGCTCTAGCATTTAATGTCAGTCTTTTTTGTTGTTTATTTGTCTGTTGATAGTGGAATAAAGCTTTGTTAAAGTTATTTGTCATTGTGGATAGAATCCCATGTGAAGTTGAAGATTTCCGAGGGTTATGGCCCAAAAGTTCGGAAATTGACCAGACAAGGGCCTACCTAGCCAAAAAAAATTTTTAAATGGTCACGTTCTTTTACACACCCTGCAGTCTCTTAAAATATTTTATTCTAATTAATCAGATTAAGACTATTTTAATGATTTTTTTTTAATTTTTCGTTTATTTATTTTTATTTTCCAAGTTTTCGGTGACCGAGTGGTTAAATGATTTGTTTATGAAAGATATTCATACTTACCACCCAGGAGTACTACAGTCAAAGCTCGATTTAACGCCCCCTCTCTGAGACCAGCCCTAGTGGGCCGTTGAATCGAGGTTTGACTGCACATACAAAGTTAGGAAAAATTTAATGTATGGGTTTTAATTTCAGTCAAAAAGCTCCTTTGTCTTACTACTTTTTGTTAGCAAAGTTATTTGACTGAATAACCTATATATTAAGCCCTAATGTTGCAATAACCAACAACAACACATGAATCTTGTTACCAAAGTCAAGAGTGGTTATATGTACGCAAGTGCAAGGTGTAATCCCTCTCTGGCCCACACTAATCCAATTATTAATACCCCACCTTGGTGCTGCTAATCCATCCACAAACAAGAAATACAGTAGCAGCAAGGCCAACTTAAGTGGAATTAGTTGGGCAATAACCCCACAACCAACTTATCCTGCAGCCAATTCACTCAAGAGACAGCTTCTCTCTTTTCCAATAAAAAAGAGATATATTTGCTGGATCGAATGTGAAATGTTCCCGCCTTTTCTCTTCCTCTTTCTCCGATTCTGAATAAATAAGGAAAGGAAGAGCAGGAGTAATGAAGTGGTGGTCAAGCAAGCCAGCCAAGACAGTTTCCCAGCAACTGATGAATGATGGCTTACCCCACGACCTCACAAGACCTTTTAATGCACTGCCAACTCCCGCCCAATTTGGGCTGGAAATTTGAGACTACTTTTTTACATTGATCTTTTATTCATTAGCATGCAAAGAAGTTGGCTTTTATTTGTTTGACCTGTGTATTTGGGGTGATTGATACGGAACAAAAGTGGTCAATACTTTTTGAAGGCACAATTCACTTTTTCCGCTTTTTCTTTTATTCTCCAATATTTATTGGAATAGTCTTGATTTTCTTAGTCTAGCTTATAGTCCTTTTTATTCTCTTTGCAATGATTTTAATTTTGGTTTAATAAAAATCTGGTTATTTGCAAAAAGTTCAAATGCCTTTTTGAAAGAGAAATACTGGGTATAGAAGTTGATAAAAAAAATGGACGGGAATGTTTTGTTTTAAATGACCACATGATTCTGAAAACAGGATTAAAAAAATTGTTTTCTTGGTCACTTATGACCAAAAGTCGGGACATTGACGTTTTTTATTGGGTGACACTCTAGCTTTAAGTCATATCTCAACAAGCAACCCACTTTTTTCATTCTCCTTTTAGATTTAAAATTCTGCGGTCTTTTTGCTTACTGGGGTGTTTTAGATTTGAAAAATGCGCCAAAATAATTACTGCAAATGAACAAGTCTTTAAAAAATTTATTTATTTTGTTAAAATAATACACTTCTATACAATAACGCAACATTTTATCTACTTTTAAACACGTAAATCTATAGTTTTCAAAAAGAATGAGATAGATTGGGAAAGTATTGGTTATTTTCCCTTCTGTTGGGACCTCCAAATCCATAGCTTTGTGGAGCAGCAGCAGCAGCACTGACCATTTGGCCTTGTTGGTGGGGGAAGTAGTAGGAGGATTGACTGCTGAATGGTATGTTTTGGAAGGTATTTGGTGCTGCAAAAGGTTTTTTGTCTTCTGGACTTGGCATAGAAGTCTGGGCATAGCCTGAGAAGTGTTGCTGCTGGTTTTCATCTGCCTCATGTTCTTCCTTTTCTGCTTCGGTGTCCTCCTCATCTTCTAGAAAAGCTAGTTGGGATGGCGAGAAAGACAGGCTACTTTGAGTGCAGCCATTGGTTGTAATCAACTTTTCCATGTGTTGGATGTAGAGAATGGCAGCTTTTAGAGTCTGCGCTTTGGTCAATTTCTTATTTTTTAGTTCTTCCCAGTCGGCCAACTAAATTTTCAAAGGTTTGATTGTAGTTTGAGAATGAACTACTTGTTCTCCACACTTTTTATGCTAAAAACAGACTTTTTCAAGATGAAAAAGTTTTTTCCGTAAAGATAAACCCCTTATATGGGGTCTTATTGGTGATCTCTGATCAACCTTAACGCAATGAGAAACCAGACAGAAGAAGGGTGCAATCATACAACAAGCAAGCCTGTGCTGGCCTCCGGAGGAAACCTTCGGAGGGTAGGCCAATTCCTCCGCCTCCAAGGAAAAATTTTTTAGGGCCAGATAGGCGGAGGACAATTTTTTTCTGCACACAGGCTTGTCAACAAGTGCTACGAAGAGCATGAGTCTAACAATACTCTATATTAGGTGTTCACCTTGAAGACCAAAAAATTAAAAAATTTTTAAGTATTTGAGATAAAAATGCATCTACCTGATGAGCAAGCACTTCGTAGCCCCTGTTGACTGCTTGAACCCTCCTTCTTTCCCGTTCATTTCTTCGCTGGACTTGGTGAGGCGTCTTGCCAGCAATGGTGCTGTGTTTGGTGGCAGTGGAAGGCAATAGACCAGTGGTAGTCCTCTGGTATGATCTGGTCTTGACCACTGAGCCGTGGGATACCAATCTCAGGTTGTTGGCCATTCGTTGACCAGGAGTGGTACTGGAAGCTGTCTGCATGATCTAAATACAGACCATGTAAATAGACAAATAAATTACAAAGAAAGCACAGTCGCTGTATTTGGGAAGAGGAGGAATGGAAGGCACTGACCCACTCCCCTCCAAGCTGGGGGCGGGCGTTTGGTGGTCCTCTCCTCGTCCTCATCTCCTAGCAGCAGCAAACCAAATTTAGGGGAGTGGCAGGAGATCCGCTTTTGTGCGTGTGTGCTGAATATATAGGCAATTTACAGATATTTGTGAGGCAAACACAAATATTCGACTTATTCCCAATTAATTGCCTTCAACTGGTTTTTGCTTTAGAGACTTATACATTAGCATTTTAATGAAAAAAGAATCTATTTCCTGCGAATATAATGAAACTTAACCATCAAAACAAATTCACGCAAAGAATGACTTAGTCTTTTTTTTTTTGACAAACAAGCGACGCCGCGAGCAAAACAATACCTTCATCCGTATAAGAGGATGTTATGCGTTTTGTGGTACTGCGAAGGCGTCATCCACTACGAATTGCTTGCTCAGAACCAAACAGTTAGTGCCAAACTTTAAACGCGCCGCCTCAAAAACGCCATTCAGCAAAAACGGCCTGACAGGCATCATAGCGTTCTTCTGCAGCACTTCAATGCCCGCCCTCAAATCGCCAATCTGACTAAAGAAGCCATTCAAACGCTTGGCTGGAAAGTGCTGCCTTTACCTCCGTATTCTCACGACGTTTCATTCAATAAAGATGTGGATTTGTGCACTCGGTTCGGGGAATTCTTCGAGTCCAGACCGGGCGATTTTTACCGCGGAGGCATTGAGAAGCTTGTTGAGCGATGGGAGCGAGTCATAAACAACAACGGATAATTTCTTGTCATTTTTTGTTGGATAATAAAATATAAAAAAAGCGCCATGAATCATGTACCAACCCGATACAATTCAATGAATGTTATTAAGTTTTAATGGTTTTTTGAGGTTTTGAATAAAATTGAACTTGAAAAAACACTGTAGAACGTTCAATGAAAAGTTGTTAAGGATATCATATTCAATATAACGTTCAGCTCGATATAACGTTCACCCACAGCCGGTCCCTGGGGTGGACGTTATATGGAGTTTTGATTGTATGAGCAAAGTACAGATAACCACCAAAAACCTAAATTAAAATAGTCGAAAAATTGTTTATACAGTGAACACAGAGAAAAGAAGTGAAAATAGAAAAAGTCAAGGAGATATATGCAAATGTTGATGGCCTTAAAACTGTATTAATTCCATGTTTCAGGATTTTCCTTATATTCCTCCAAGGCCAACCAGGAAGACATGGAATGGGGCTGGCTACAAGATTGATGGATGGCTAACCCCATATCTAAATAACTGTAAAGAAAAGGAACAAGGATTTCTGCGCTTCACAAACAAAATGAGATCCATAGATTGATCCAATTAAATTGAGAATGGCACACAGCCACTCCATCCACTCATTATTGACTTTGCAGTAAAAGAGGTTGAATTTAAAAATTAAGATGTTGAAAAGAAAGAAAAAGGATTCCCGCTGAGAGGTGTGTGCCAAGTGACACCAACAAGTTTGCAAGTTGGGTGGTGTCAAACCACCCCCGCCCCCACAGATGTTTCATTGCTGCCCTTCTAACTACAAAGTTGGAAGGAAGCAAATGAACTATCGTTAATCACTCATGTTTTAATTATTTTCAAAATTTGGAGAACACTATAGCGATGAACCCTTGCACGGCGCTCTCGAGTGAAGAATGCATTTAAGTTTTAAATTTTAAGAGCTACTATTGCCATTGTCAAGTAAATAAAAACGGGTAAATGACAAGAATTCAAAAATTTATATTGTACAGCCATGCAGCCCTTCGCCCCCTTAAAAAAATGGTCAAAAAATGCTTCTTATACGGTCGAACCTCTTTATAAAGATCATCCCAAAAAGTTGGATCCACAGCTTGGTCCAACTATTTTTTTACCTCAATTTTTAACATCTTTTGCCAATTATGATATTGATGTCTCTAAGACAAAAAAATCGCAAGGATTCTGAACTTGCCAGTCGTTTTTACACAACTCAACAATTTCGCCTTTAAAAAAACAAACCTCTCTATAACCCTTTTTGAAAAATATAGAGAGTTATAAAGAGGTTCGACTGTATGGTCAAAGTACCTAGAAAATTCAAGTACTTTTTGGGCAGGGTACTTTTTGAGGGGTATTTTTTTCCGGGGGGGGGGGGCTGTTCTACAATAGCCCCAGCGCAGTATTGCATTCTTCGACCTCCAACGTATTAGGGCGACCCGGAAGCCAACCCGATATCCAGAGATTTAGCTGTCTGCAAACCCGAACCGAGTTGCAGCACGGCTTAACCCAAGCAGAAGTGCAATGCACGAGCTTCACCATGGAGTTTCCATCTGCCTGACCACAGAAAACTCTTAGCCAGGTAAATTTAACGGGAGGAAAACTTAAGACTTAATATGCAAGAAATCACTGAATGAGCTGCTGGCTTTAACTAGGGCCTTTAGGCTAAGGATACAAATACGCTTGCATGTACAAGCAAAGACGTTGTATTAAAATCGACGGTATTTTTTTATGCTCGCTAATTACTTGTTTTTGGCCGCTAAATCTCTTTTTCAAATCTAAAAGCTTTTCCTTTAACATTCATTGCTACGAGTAGAAGTACGGGTAAAAGGTAAGGGTTAATTGATTATTGCTACCGCCCCTGACGGTAAATCTTTCCCGAAAACTTCGCAGAATTTCACCACTCAGTTTTGGCTTTCGAGACTGCTGTTTGTAGAGTTTCCCTTTGACGCTCATTCGTTTTGCAATGTTCCGAATCGACCCAGTTTGGCTTGCTCACCAATAGCCTTGTGATCCAAGGTACCTTATTAGTAGCTGGAGGGTATTTTTCGGTTCATTCTATGATTTCGTTGCGCCATGATTATACCCTGTTTCACCTAGGTTTAGCAGTTCACGGCTAACCTATGCTAGCCTACCCTGTGCCTAAGGCTTCGCTGTATGCCCAAAAGTTAGTTATTGGGTATAACTGATGGACGGTCTACGATGGTGAGTTTATAATTCAGTAAAGTGAAAAAGTATTTACCTCGTTGATTTGAAGCAAAAAACTTTATTTTGATCCATTTTTTGATTTAAAAGTGCTTTTGTATGCACGTGGTTAAATACGTTTTTGGAGTGCTTCGCAATAGTACAGTTTAGCTGCTGGTTTATTAGAAAAGGTTGGAGCATAGCCGGCTGAACTTCAAAAGCAGCATGCGCCTGCTGCTGCCTTCTTAATGGATTCGCAAATAAGTGAGAAGGGCAGATTTTAAAGGCATAAAAAGAGAGTATTTGCTCTTTGGATTTGACTCCCACTCGGGATTTTGGCTCATTTTCTTAGGAAAAGAGCGGAAGTCGTAAAATTGGAAGCGCGAAAAAGCGGCGTTTTTGTTAAAACAGATGGATTAAAAGGTCAGCGGCAGTTGGAACACAAACATGCATTAAGTAAACTTTATATGTATGCACTCATATGTAGCTTGCTTAGAAAACACTACAAAAAAATGGTCTAAGAAATTATTTATAATGCCACTTTTTATTGTTCTAATTTTGTTGCCCTTTGAAATTGTAATCTGCAGGATGGAAAAACAAATTCGGGGCAAATAAAATTGAAAAACTAAGGCTTTTAACTTGACCGATCCATTTTTGAGTTTTGGGCTACCCTTTCGTTAACCCAGTCTTATCCAGACTTTTTGGGTTTTAACAGCCACAGATTCAAGACACTTTATTTTTTGTATGCACAAAAAAATTGTTGGTTTGCTATATGGTGCATGGAAGTTCAAACAAAAAATAAATAAAAATTTTTTGGAAAAAATTATCAAAGAGTAACCAAAATTCAGAATATTTCTGAGAAAGCAGAGTACCGTATTTACTCTATTAAGCGAGCACCCTCTAATAAGCGGGCACCCTAGCTAATGAATTTGCAGCTCTTCCTGAGTCGTTTGAGATCTATCTCATTGTGTTTCCCAATAAAATTTGAATTATGATACGAGAAAAGGCCGAAAATTAAGCGGGCACCCTCTAATGAGCGCGCACCCTCTAATAAGCGGACCCTCCAGCAAAGGGTCGAAAAATAAGCGGGCATGCCCGCTTAATAGAGTAAATACGGTACTTGGGGCCCCCAAGTTGGGGGCCATGATTTAGAGAGAATACCGATAATTTTTCATAATCATAGTGACTAATAGTCGACTAGATACACCAAGTAAACTTTCACTAGATGTGAAATTTCTTCTTTGCTGGTAGTCTTAACTTCTAAAATATTTAATTGAAGGTTTTGTGGTCGCGATTATTTTATAAGGTTAAATATTTACATTGTTTATGAATTTTTGGACCGAGGTTTCATCAAAATTTTGAGTTCTTTTTCAAAAAAATGTGCTAATTTTACCGTTTCCATTTCATTATCTTCATTCAAGTCGACCTCAGCGTACAGCTGTGCCGTTATCCTTTTGATGTTTTCCATTAAAAAGTGTACATTTTTTAGCACACACTCCAGACGTGTAAGTAACGATGCAGTCTGACTCATATTTTGTTCGTCTGTGAAGGAACAAAGCAAATGCTAAATTGTCTACTTTACAGTTTCTATTTGGCTTAAAATTTTATTTTTCACTTGCTGCTCAGTCTTCGATGCAAAATTTGATTCTTTTCTGTAAAACTTGATACGCTTATAATTAAAATAAATTGTAGTGGGTTTGGTAAATTGACTGTTACGACAAAAAATTACCGGTGATCATTGTTTTTAATTCTGATAATGTTTTTTTTTACTGCTTTCCCACCATAAATACGCTATTCTTTGGTCTGAAAAAAAAAAATTATTTGTTTTGTTGGCTTACACCCTCTTTCGCAAACATTCCTGCATATAAATTTGCCCTTTTTTAGCGATACAAGGTTTTTCAACAACTTTTACTACTTTTAAACAATTATTTTACAATTCCCGCTTGGACCCCTGTGATACGAAACATACCGTACTTCCTTTAAAGGGGCATGCTCGCGCCCGATGGGAATATTTTTTCAGTTTAAAAAAGGCGGGTACCAGGTGAATTCAAAAAAAATTAAACATAAAAAATATAAACAAAAAAAGAGTTTTTCTACCCGCGGAGTCGAACCCTCCACTCAGCGAAGAAGCGCTGCGGCGCTGCCACTGCACCACCAATATCTGTGAAAGAGTACTATCAATTCCACTATATAACATAACAGTGGTTTTTTTTTTTTTTGAATTCACCTGGTACCCGCCTTTTTTAAACTGAAAAAATATTCCCATCGGGCGCGAGCATGCCCCTTTAATAAGCGCCTCGGGGCGTTTATTTTCGATCGACCTCCAGAGGGGGCGTTTATTAGAGAGAGGGCCCTTATTAGAGAAAATACGGTAAGCCCTTTAGGAGGTCAGAAGAACTAGAATTCTTACAAACAAATAGCGATGCACACCCTGGTCCAGCCTCTTGGTCTGTATGAGTATGGCTCAAACCACAGAGGGCCAAGTGATGCTCGTGCTTTTGACATTATATACCGTGTTTTCTCTAATAAGGCCCCACCCCTTTGATTTAAAATCGTGTTCTTGACATTCTGTTTTTGACTCAACTTTCCCAGATGACTCTCAGGCGATTTACCAAGCAAATTGAAGCTGAGAAAATAAGCTAAAATTTGGTTGGTAAATCGCCTGAGAGTCATCTGGGAAAGTTGAGTCAAAAACAAAATGCCGAGAACACGAATTTAAATCAAAGGGGTGGGGCCTTATCAGAGAAAATACGGTACCCAGAAACTCCTGATCATGACCTGAGTAGATCTCAGAAAAAATATTTTCAAAATTTGATCTAGAAAAAAAATTTATGGCCGCTTCGAAGTGGCAGAAATTGTTGATTTTACCCGTACCACCACATGAATTGGTTTACCTTCCTCTAAGCTTTGAGTGATTCATTTGTCTTTTTAGTAGCCAACAGTTATTTAAGTCTTCTCTATAGGTCATTTGATGCTGTTTTTACATAATGCACTGCAAGCACATACTTTATTTTTGCTTAAATAAACATTCTCACATAGTAACCTACACGAAGAGCAAACTATTCTTCTTCTAAAAATCAATCCCTTCTCTTTTTTGTTGGAATTGAATTGTGTAGAGGGTTTTTGTTTGTGATTTCTAATGTAAATTTTAAAAACTTTCAGTTAATTTTTGAGACAAATGGCTTACACTCGACAAAAATACTTTGAAGAAAATGAATACTATGTCCGAGAATATCAGGTTGATAAAAGTGGACTGGTGATTTTTAATCAACCTTTATGGATATTTTTTATACGTATATTTTATGTATGTATAAAATATGTATATTTTATTGTTAAGAGTCGAGAGCAAGTGCAAAAAGAGCGACGCACCTATGGTCAGCCGTTTGAAATTAGTTTGACGGGCTTTTCAAGTAATAGGCCCTCTCCAATTGACCGAAGTATCTTGGGTGTAAGCGATTTTTTTTTTTTAATTTGGTAAAGTACCCAATATTTAGTCAGATGTCAGCCGAAAATATGAATATGCAGGCATGAATCGGTAGCTTATTTTTTGTCTCGTATTTTGTCTTAATCAATAAGTCTAGAATAAATAAAAGTTCGAGTGAAATCGTAAGGGAGAAGGGCTTCCAGCATTCACAGAATTGTGGTGCAGCACCAGTTTCAACAGGCTTTCAACAGCATTGTACTCAGCCATATATCCATCCAATCAAGTATTGTGGATTACCAATTGTTCAGCAACCATCACCGAGACAAAGCCATGTAGTTTTGCAACCAGTTGGTCAGGCTGCACCTGATGTACGCCAGCAAGATCCACAGCACCATCATCAAGCATTTTCACCTCAGAACAATATGGAGAAAGTATGTATAACTTTTGGTTGTTTTGCTTTCAATTCTATTTTAGCCTGCAACAGGGATCTATTCACCTAATCGTGCGGGATCTCCACAGACTTTGACAGGGGCTGGTGACATTGAAAATACGGATGCTGGATTTACTATTCATTTAAATGTTGAGCATTTTGATCCCACAGACATTAAGGTTTTATCTCTGTAAACAAAATTTTTCAAACTTAATTTTCGTATTTTACAGGTGACTCTATCTGGGAACATTTTGTCTGTGCTAGGAGAAAGAATCGATACAAACAAAGCTCATGAGCAAACACTCAAACGCAGTTTCAGTCGAAAGTATTGTATTCCAGAAGGTTTTTTTTTGTCTACTCTGCTTGTTAAATTAATTGAAGCGCAAAATTTTAGACATCAAGACAGGGTCCATTAAATCATTTGTGTCTGAAAGTGGCACACTAATTATTAAGGTTTTTCTGTATTTAAGCTGGGGTAAAATGTTTCTCTTTTTGAAAAGATTTTAGGGCTCTCGCAAAACTTGGAAAGAGACTGAAATCGACATCCAAATTGAACCTCCACAGTCAAAAAATGCAGTGGGTTCAGTCGCTTCGCCGAAGTCCACTCAGATTTCACCAGCCGCTTCTTCTAAATCGAAAGCATCTGTGAAGAGCTTTTCCAAAAGTGCATCCGTACAACACTCTGACGAAGAATAAAGTCATTAACTAACTTTTTTAATCAAGTTGCTTTTTAAATCATTCAGCCTTTTGTGACCCTGCTATTTGTGTATTTCGCTCGAATACCTGCCCCAATTTTGCCATATTTACTGCTTTTCACGTTTTATTCAGCATAAAAAGATTTTCTCGGGTAAAATTATATTAAATGCTTTGGTAGAATGCTTTTTGTGTGTTTGCCAGGCTCTAGGCAGTGTACTAATGGTTTATAAGCGTAAATACCGCACAGCGTAAAATATTTCAAACGTAGTTGTTTGGAAAAATTAGAAGTGTTGACGAACGATATGTTGTGCATGTCATATATCGCAAATATTTTGAGGAAAAAATATTAAATATCGCTATCGCAAGTTTCAAATATATCGCACTCCTTTTTCAACGTTTTATGCGTCATTTTCTGTGTTTTTTAATGTCTGACACCTTTATTTTCCATATAGATTGGCACACTAAGATGAACTTTGCATCAACTTTTATTTGGAATATTGTTCTGAGAGAATGGCCAACACCTTTTTAAGAAACACTCACCGATGAAAACTCAGTGCAATGCGAGTGTGAAGCCAATTAAGATGCCTAACAGAGAGGTCACAAAATTTGATAGCTAATTTTTCCAAACACACCGCATACCTAAAACAGTTTGAAGAGGTGGAAAAAGCAGATGAAGAGAAGAAAAACGATAGACGACAAAAACTCAAACATACGAATTCTTATTTTATTTATTCTTGTTATTTAAGCTGAGTGAGACACATATTTAATCCACACAATAATGGCCGTTTTTGTAGCACTTGAGGACCTAAGAGAAGGGGTCAAGAGGTGGCCTGGGCTGGGTCTCACACTTCCTGCGGCTCGGTTATTGCTCACCTGGGCTGGGTCTCACATTACCCGGGTTGGATCACTGCTCACATGTGCTCAGTCTCACACTACCTGGGCTAGGTTTCACATTTTCTGATCAGGGGTAAGGGGCAATTTCAAAGGCGAGGGTCCAGGTGCAAGTGTCCAGGGCTAAAGGTCCACGGGCACGGATCCAGGGGTAAGGGTCCAGGGATAGGAGTCCAAAGGTAGGGTCCCAAGAATAGGGTCCAGGGGTAAGTTCCCAAGTGTAAGGGTTCAGAGTTAAGGGTCCAGGGGTAAGGGTCCATAGTTAAGAGTCCAAGTGTAAGTGCCCAGGGGATTACCGAGGCGGAATTTACTGCCGCCTTTAAAAATCATTTTTAGCGTATTAGAAATGCTTACAAAAGACTAAAACAACCGGGAGACCAAGGCGAAAAATGGGACCAATCTATATATGAGCAAAGTCTTTTGTAGTTTTTTTGTTTCGCTGCAATCAATGGCCAAGTAAAATTTGATATTGTGCAAGCTTATTGTTCTTTACCCTCCCAAAAGTTCAGCAATTCAATTGAGGAATGATTCAAAGAGAAGACGCAGCTGCTGCTCTCAACTTCAACACCAATAGAATTTTCTTTAGACAGACATAACAAATCAGTGACAGATTTGGCTTGGCCATTTGCCTCTGCCTGCCTAGAGGGAGGATTTGTTCTACAGGGTTAAGAGTGCTCCCGAAAGTTTCTCTGCTCTCCATTCTATCAATAGCTTTGGGTGTGAAAGGAGGGAAATTTTCCCGATTGAAAGACCCTTTGTGTATAATTTCATCGATTGGCTAGTGCTGATTTGGTAGTGAACCAAACAATAGCCTGAAGCTAGGCAGTTGGACTTACCCACCTCTCTTTTGCTTTGTGCAGCAGTACGGCCGCTGGTGTCTGGTCTACTTTTAACCACATTTTCTGCTGTTACGGATATACATCTCTTTGGTTGCCAGTATTTTTGGGGAAAAGCTTCAGCTTTTCTGAATGATTTGTGAGTAAAAGACATGGCCTGAATGGTGTGGATCAAAACCTTTTTCTAAGTTGCTCCAAACAAATTAATCAGACTGACCTGGCTATGCAGTGGAGATCTTTAATTCTTTTCTTTCATTGCATATAAAGTTGTTTTTTGAGTGTTTCTATGTTTTTTTGACGACAAATGTTCAAAAGTATACTTGGATTGCAGTAACTGCTGTCCACATTTTAGCAAAGATTATTTTTGTTGGGTATTTGTTAACATGAAAATTTTTATTTTTGTCGCTTTTTTATTTAATTGTGCTTAGAGTGCTTCCAAATTATAACTCCACCGAGAAAAGCATGCTTATAAAAGTGATCAATTTATTTTGACCTTGTACTATTCTTGTTTACCCGGCCGAAAGTCTCTTCTCAACCGCCGAAATATAAACTAGCTGCATTGGCGCCTCTGGTGCCTTTTTAGTCATTGATTTTACAACTGATAAATAATCCTCTTTTTATCGACTTATGTCAACTTTTTTAAAAGTTTTTGGAGAAGGTCAAAAGTGTTATTTAATATAACATTCTTTGTTTTTCAACCCCCTCTTAGAGGATAAATTATATTGAAACATATGGATCTTCTTGCAATGAACAGAGTTTTCAAAACAATTTTATTTTAACAAAATTTCAAATGCATCGAAATAGTGTTTGGTTTCATAGAAACGCCTATTGATTGCCTCAGTGCCCAGTTAGCTTCATTTATACCGGCATCCGTGCTTGTGGAAATGGTTCGCCTCCTTCTTCTAGTGTGTCCTCGCCGTGGAATCCGTGCCCGTGAGTGTCGTCCTCGAGGCCTCCATCTTCTTGTGTGTCCTCGCGGATCTTTGTAAGATCGTAAAACCATAAACCATAAAATTAAAAGTTTCTTACAAAAAATTGGACATAACGCTGTCCAAAAACAAAAAACTGATTATTGAAATTCCAATCACTCGGCTTGTGCACAGCACTTCGACCACTTAGACTCCCTTTTGTATATTGAAAGTTATGCTCATTCGATAGCCCTTGGAATGTAGTTGTGCCTTTTATGTTGTGCTCACCTTGTGCTTATTGCTTCTTAAAATGTGAAAGGGAATTTTGGGATTTCAAATTTGTTCAATAGAATTGCGGAATGAAATTTTACCCCAAATATGATGCGGCATGGAAATTCTGTTCCGTTGTCATCTCTTGTGAAAAAAACTGAGATAATCAAGTTAAAAAAATTGAAGGGATAAATAATTAATTTGACGGGATAAATGACTAATTTGACGGGGGAAACTACCTACAGCCGACTGACATACGACTCGCTACATCGACTCGCTCTTCCTTCCATCCCAACAAGACTTGCTTTTAAGAGTTAGTTTTTTTAGCTTTTTTAAAATGATTTATTTTGAGGAGAACGTTGCACATCCCGTAAAAAATTGAAGGAAAGAATCATTGCGCTTGTCGGATCGAACATGAGCTGCAAGAGTTAGATCTGATGGAAGGGGATGTGGACGAGCACTTGGCGGTGGACGATCAACTCACAACCGGTGGAACACTCACTATTGCAGAAATCGCAGCAGACATCTCAACGGCAGAAATAGAAAAGTTGGAAACAGATAGGTAATTCTAATATCTTGTTTAATTCCTTAACCGATTTTGTTTTTAGCGACATTGAAGTGATGGAGATCGCTGAAGAGCCAGAGCTTCTCCCCGTCAATTCTCAAGAAGCCAAAGAAGCTGTAGAGACGCTCCTGCGCTACTTCTCCAATCCGAAGGTGCTGCAGTTGTGAAACATGGTGGACGTATTGATAGCCCAAGAGCGGATGAAGAAACTGAAGCAGAAGAAGGTCATAGATTATTTTACCCATAGTATTGCCTGATTCTTGTTAGATTTTTGCCAATAAAGTATGTTATTTTACGAAAAACTGTCATTAACGTAAAGCAAGTGTAGGAAAGAATGAACGACGCTTCCAATAGCGTAAACTCCTATTAACGTAAACTCCCATTAACGTAACTCTGCAGCCAGTCCCTTGGAGTTACGTTATTGGGATTTTTGACTGTACATCCGAATGATTTTTTGGGCAAAAAATTTAGTGAGTCATAATTTGTAGCGAGTCGTTGTCATACCTCTACAACCATTTGTTATCACTCGCTTCCCTAACATCTCAGTTTTCAAATAAAAAAGACCTCGTCGAGATACCGCCTATACAAAAAAAAAGTAATAAAAATCGCCTATCCAAAGATTAGTAAATGAAAAACTCGAAAATGATATCACTGGCACTTTCAACATCTGACAAAAAAGTAATTGACAAAATGTCAAATTGGAATTTTACTGAATTGGAAAAAAGCTATTGAAATTTCAACCAGTTCGGCAAATTTCTAATTGCTTTTAAACGACTTAAAATTTCACGAGATGTGTGTATATTGAGTTTCGAATTTATTAATCTTTATACAGCCATAAAAGTCACGAAACATGTTTTATAAATATTTATAAAACATGTTGTATAATTTATTTTCTTATATGAAGTATCCAAAAGTATCTCCGGAAGTACGGGTTTTAGAGGGCAAATAAGTTACGAGTAAAGACAACAGGAGAAAAAAACTGCCGCATTCTGTACAATGGATCTAATGAATTAGTTACTAACAGGTGGGTCCTCACTGATCGGCAAGAACTACAAGTGCTACTCAACTGAAAAATCTTCCGCATGTTCTAGACCGATTGCCTAAATTCCCTGAAATGGACTTGACAAGGAGTCGTCGAAAAAAAAAGCGACAGTTATTTCTCTCAAACCTTGGAGCTGCTCTTCTTGTTGGAACATTCCTACTACTCAGTCAAGTAGAGCTTAGTGAGGCTGCTGCTTGCAAAGGATGTGCTCCACCCTGTGTTTGTCCTGGAACTAAAGGTGAAAAGGTAAAAAAAACTTGAGATCCGACCACTAATCAAATGATTAAGAACTTTTTTCAGGGAATTTATGGATTTCCAGGAGAGCGCGGCTTCCCTGGTAATTTAATTTGGTCTTATTCATACCCTAATGGTCAAATTTTTGTAGGTGTTCCTGGACTTGATGGACCAGAAGGTGCTCTCGGGGCAGTGGGTATGGTCGGTGCAGAAGGAGATTATGGAGATGCAGGTCCTAAAGGGGGAAGAGTATGAAAAATTATTTTATTTGGATGGAAAGAGTCTATTTATATCATTTTAGGGTGACAGAGGGTGAGTTTTACAAGTCGCTGAGTTTTCAATGACCAATTACATGACTATTTTTCAAATACAGATTGCCTGGAGCACCCGGAAGAGAAGGAATTCCTGGATTGGATGGTCTTCCTGGTGTCAAAGGTGTGCATTTTGAGAGATGTTAGTGGATTATTTTCTGTTTTTGAGGTGAAATGGGCATGCCTGGTTGCAATGGAACAGACGTAATTTTTTTTGTTTTATATAACTAAACTTTTCAAGTATTTCAGGGTTTGCCAGGATTTAGTGGTATCCCCGGAAGTGCAGGTCCTAGAGGGCCTGATGGAGAACCTGGACGTCCTGGAATTCCTGGTAATTTACTCATAACACTCCACTGAACGCTAGCAAAAAAATCATATTTTGCAGGATCTCCTGGTGACGGTGGAATAAACTCAATCGGAAGGAAGGGAGAGAAGGGCAACGGTGGTCTGCCCGGCTATCCGGGAACACCAGGACAACCTGGAACACCTGGCTTGAAAGGTGAAAATGGCTGCTAGATAATACAAGACTGTATTCACAGCTAACTCACTTCTTGCAGGTTATCAAGGTGAACACGGAGAATATGGACCACCTGGCTTTCCTGGACCCCAAGGAGAAAAAGGAAGAGGTGGATTTGTTTGTTTTTCTAATCTTTGACATACACTGTTTTTATTTTTTTCAGCTGGACCACGTACTCCTGGACTAAAGGGTGAAAAAGGTAAACCTCAAAGACAAACTTTTTGTGAAAAACAGTTTTCTATCCAAATAGTTTTTTAGGCGGAATGGGTCCTCCGGGTCTACCGGGACCTCCCGGGAATTATCTTCATACTTCACATCCGGAAGAAACAGAAGTCATTCAAGGACCGACTGGTGCCAGTGGTCTGTTTTATTAACTTATTCATACTTTTTTTTTATTAATGAATTAAAGGTCAGAAAGGAGAAAAGGGACGTGAAGGACCAGGTTGGTTGTTTTGCTAAAGTGATTTTTGTACCTTATTTTGTGTCAAAAACGTTTTAGTTGGACCTCCCGGTGCTC
Organism: Subanguina moxae; assembly: GCA_000981365.1. Lineage (NCBI taxonomy): Eukaryota > Metazoa > Nematoda > Chromadorea > Rhabditida > Anguinidae > Subanguina > Subanguina moxae. The sequence continues at coordinate 17,613 of BBSZ01006541.1, read as the reverse complement.
TTGGACTGGTAATTTGGTTTTTTTGTAGTGATTTGGTCTCCTTTATTAAATTGTTATTCTTAGGATGGCCCTCCTGGCTACCCCGGCATCAAAGGACAAAAGGGTGATTTCGGTGACTCTGGCAACAGGGTTGGGCCCTGTCTTATTTTTACCCATTAATTCAATTACTTTTTGATTTCTAGGGCAAGAAAGGAAAAGGTATGTGGGCCTGAAAAATTATTGAGGGATACATAAAAAGTTCGCGTATGAACCTAAAATTGAGAATTTTGCTATTGGCATAGTTTTATTTAATGTTTTGCAATTTGTTTTCCATCAAATTCAACGTTTTCTGTCTTTTAGCTTTGGCTTTCTCAGAAATCATGAAAATAAGCGATCAACGAATCAAAATCCTTTAAGTGCGCTGTCAAAGCAAGTGCGCTATGGAGACATCGAGAGCATTACAAATTTTGCACGTGGTTGCCCCAAAACATCAAGCCTTATGATAAATTGGGACTTTCAAGGACCTATGGGGAAGTGAAAAGCCAAAGGCGATAATGGTTTGGCTTGGGACGACAAAAGTTTTTTTGGTGTTTGTGGACGATGGAGTCGACGTCAATTCATCAACTGCCTTGGGGAGAGCTTCGGTGCTAGGGTTAGGAGACAAACGTACGTCCTTCGTACGTCTTCAGTGGTTAGCACGTTTAATTTTTTACGTTTTTCCCTCTTCACACCATTAAAATTCTACTATCGCGCACAAGGTTTGTATAACTCAACAACAGTGCCGAGGAAATCGTTTGATATAATTGGCGGAAAGCAGTGATCATAGCACTTTCCTCACTTAAATTCTCTTGACTGCTCTATGGGAAATTTTGTAGACGAAGGTGGGTAACAAAAGACATAGAAAGTTGGTTTAGCTTTGAAAAGCATTTCAAGGGGCATGGGAAGAAATTGATCAAGAACTGCTCGCTTCGATGGTCTAAAATTGGTAAACCTCCAATTAAACGGGGGATATTTTAAAGCAGAATTTCCTATTCTTTCTTGTAATTCATTCGTTTTTTTGTTGTTGCTAGGAAAAAATAATTTTTTTTGCAAATTTGAGTCTATATGCGAACTTTTTACGCAACTGTAAAACATTTTAATGACGTCTGAAAATTTTTGGTGATCTCAAATAACTTTTAGACGGAAACATCGGAATGCCTGGAACTAAGGGTAAAAAAAAACATTTTTTATATCGAGTCAAGTCATTAATTTCTTTAGGAGAAACTGGCACTCCTGGTATGAAGAATGTCTAAAAGCATGTGAAAACACCTAGCATGCTTCTTTTAGGACACCCTGGACTTGCTGGCTACACTGGAGAAAAGGTAAAGAAATACCTATAGTCAATGTTTTCAAATTTATAACTGATGAAAAATGTATTTGCAGGGCTCAGCAGGAGATATTGGTTACACTGGGCGCCCAGGACCGGAAGTAAGGACTTGAAGCTTATTTATTTCTTTGCCAATGCCATGTTACAGGGAGACCCAGGACCTCCGGGAGAATATGGTGTTGGCCATGGAGCTGTAAGTGATCCTACCTTACTGCTTTTAAAATGATAAAAAAAAATTTCAGCCAGGTTCAAGAGGTCTGCAAGGACTGGACGGCGTACCGGGAGAGAAAGGAGCAACAGCAAGAGATGGTGAACCTGGAGCTGTTGGTGCTCGTGGACCTGTCGGAGAGGTATGCAATTTTATTGGGTTTGAGATACGTTAAGCAATTGTGATGGCATATTTTAGCCAGGTTCTCCAGGTATATTCAAATAAGTCATTAAGAAAAAAGTCCCCAAAAATTGATTTACATTTGAAGGACAACCAGGTACACCCGGACTTCCAGGATTTTCTGAACCAGGAGACCGAGGCGAGGATGGCTTCCCAGGATTTTCGGGTACTTTTTTAAAAACATTTTAACTCTCTGTCAAGTTTCACTTCAGGAGAAGCCGGCCGACCTGGAGAACCGGGTCCAGTTGGGTTGCCAGGTAATCAGTCGTTTATACGTGAAGTGATAAGGTTTATAAAACCTGTTTAGGAGAAGTGGGTTTGCCTGGCTACGATATCCAAGGCCCACCCGGCGCTGAAGGGCTATCTGGTCGTGATGGATACCCCGGAGTCCCAGGTCTGGTACTTTTGTAGTTTGAAAATTAATTTTTCAATGAAAGATTTAATAAATGTTTTTAGGAGAAGTGGGTGATGCTGGATTTCCCGGTGAAAAGGGTAGCTGAATCTTTTTGCCTTTTCAAAAGCTGATTGAAACGACATTTGCTTTAGGATTTCCTGGAACTGGTGTAAAAATGACAGGACCCCAAGGACAAATGGGTTTAATCGGACTGCCTGGCGAGAACGGAAGAATTGGTGTTCCCGGACTAAGTGGGACCAACGGATTTCCTGGCCCTAAAGGTGACGACTGTGGGTATTGTCCAGACGTGAGTGACTTTTGCAAAAACATATTTAAAAGAAGTGGAAATGGATATTCTTTTTGCTTTTGCAAAAAAAAAGAGTAGAACTCTGCGCTTAATTACGCTAATAGTTGGTTATTACAGGGGTTGCCAGGTCAAAAGGGCGAGCCGGGAATGCAAGGTCTCTTTGATTCGTTGGTAGACCGAGTAAATAAGATGTTTTAGGAATTGACGGATGGAAGGGAGGTCCTGGACCAGATGGACCAATGGTTGGTTTCCGGCATTTTTTCCCTTAGGGCGAGTTTCAACTAGACGCAAATTTGTTTTGATAAACATTTTTTCGAGACTTGTCTTTGGAACGGTATAATCATTTTTTTTTAATCAGCTTAGTGTGGTATCTCAATCTAGAAGTGAAGATCCTAGCTGACTTTTAATTTTCCATGTGAATACTTGTATTTTGTGTTTATTGTGTACATTGAGCATTAATTATTCTTTTTCAAGAATACTTAATTTTTGAGATCAGTTTTTTAAGAAAAATCGACTTAGGTCATCAAGGCAGTGTTCTCGGGACTTGTGTGAAAGTGTATACAGCCTAAATGCTTTATTTTGCAGGGCTATCCCGGTGGCAAAGGACCAGCAGGAACACCTGGCCTTTCTGGGTACCTCCTTTGATTTTTTTTCCCGCTGAAACTTAAGTCTTATTGTTTTCAGACTTCCCGGTCTTCCTGTATGTTTTAAGCAAAACTTCTATAAAGCCCCTTCATATTAAAAATACTTGAAATGTAAATGTCTAGGGAATCGAGGGCTATCCTGGTTCTCCTGGTTTTCCTGGAATCAAAGGAGAAGCTGGTGATGTGATAGGTCCCATGGAAAATCCGCCCGGTGTTCCAGGTTTCAAAGGAGAGATGGGTCTATCAGGTAATTTAAGGCGTCTATATTTTCATGTTTAAATAATTATTATATTTTTCATGACTCCCTGGATACCCTGGACTCCCCGGACGAGATGGTACATTTATATTATATTGTCTTTAATATCAAAAGCCAACCGATCGAAATTAAGGCAATCCTGGCCAACCAGGGCTACCCGGTTTTCCAGGTCAAGTGGGCGAAAAAGGGCTGATGGGCATTGATGGCAAGAGGGGTCGTGAAGGATTGGTGGGCTATACTATGCATAATAAATTAATGTCTGTTTAACGTTTAAATACTTAAGATAGGTGTGCCTGGATTTCCTGGAGAAGTGTAAGCTTTTTAAAGCATGTTTAAAAAAATAAATGCATTCTTTAAATTTAGTGGTGACGGTTTCCCGGGTCAGCCTGGACAAGATGGATTTGTTGGTGAACCAGGAGATGAAGGTCTTCCCGGACTACCAGGTGATTTGCCTCTATTTTCTTATGGCTTTTATTCAATTAAGATGCCTAGATCAGTACCATTATTATGAAATTTTTTCACCCGTCTTATCAGGAGCAATTTCCTAAGGAACTGCTTACTCTTGATCAACGTAAAGTTGGGATCTCTTTTTAATTTCATATAAAAGTATACGAATCGCTGTTTTCCAGTCAATATAAATTTATATTGAATGGAAAAACGGCAGTTCTTATATAATTTCATATTGCATTTAAAATGGTTCCTAATCTTACGTTGTCGGAGAACAGCCCTTTTGAGCTTGAGTTATTTGTACGACAATCGTGTAATTGTCAAGTTTTTTTACTTTTGCCGCGAGAAAAATTACAGAAAGTAAAAAATTTCAGGTTGCCACTCGTTAGTAATTTTTGTTTGATAGGAAAATTTTATGCTGGGCGAAAAAAATTATCCTAGCGATGCTATTATTTAAAAAACAAAATAAATGGCTCTAATTTGCGACAATAATTTTTTGTCCTTCGCAAGCATACGTGCAAGTCAACTAAAATTTGAATTAAAAAACGCCTCCTGCTCTTTTTAAAATTGGTGGACACTATTATTTGTTGTCGTCGGTTTCTGAAAATGTGCTTCTGCGACAGTAGTTAAGTAGGAGAGTGATGCTTCGACAACCTTTTTGAAGTTGACAAACCGCCGCAGACGTATCAAATAAAATGTCTGGAAGTAGACAGAAGGGCTTAATCTGAGCTGTTTTAAAAACAATTATTCTCTGCATAGCAAATGCCCTTACACAAAGTACCGTGAAGACTAGTCTTAAGGTGTTATTTATGTAGAGCGTTAATTATTGACAATAAATTTACAACAGAAATTTCGTTACGGAATAGATCAATGTCGCTTCTCACTGTTCTACTGCAGGTTTACCGGGGCAGCCTGGTCCTACCTTTCTGGGTATAATCCGTGGAGAAGATGGACCGCCTGGTATTCCCGGCATGCCTGGTCCCAAAGGAGAAAGAGGAGACTCTGGTGCGGATGGATACCCTGGACTAGTCGGTGAAAAAGGCATACTTGGCATTGATGGCAAACGAGGCAGGAGTGGAGCTCCAGGTTTTCCTGGCAATCCAGGAGAGAACGGTGTGCCTGGGCAAGATGGAACACCTGGAGAGACTGGTTACGATGGCTTGCCTGGTCTACCCGGAATGCCTGGACCACCTGGAGAGGATGGAATTGGTCAGCCAGGTATGGTTGGCCTCCCTGGTCCCAATGGAGACAAAGGAGTATCTGGACTGCCTGGATTGCCTGGTGCTCCTGGACGGGATGGTCAGCCTGGATTGGTGGGACTTTTCTAAATTATTTTGTTGCTTTTGTAGTCAAGTTATTCTTTTTAGTCTGGCCTACCTGGACAAAAAGGACAACCTGGCTTAGATGGAATTATTGGTGTTCCTGGTTTCAAAGGAGAAACTGGTTGGTTTGTTGTGGGTGTTAATAGTTTTTGTGATTGAAATTGCTTCTTAGGATTGGTTGGCATCCCTGGGAAGCATGGCAGAGATGGTAGACCTGGCAGAGATGGAGCTCCGGGATTGAGAGGAATGGATGGATTTCCTGGACTGCCTGGATTGCCTGGCTTAAAAGGTATTTTACTTGAAGTCTTTAGCTATTCTCACTAAAAAGCATTGTTCCGCACTTTTATTTCCCCATAAAGCTGGAGGCAAGCATGAAATTTAAAACATAGGTCCCAATACGAGTATGATGATGCCCGTAACAGAAGAAAAAAGGCGCGGGTGAAAGTGAAAAATTTTGCCTTGGTCCCCCAAAACAAAAAGTCAAGATTTAGTCAAATTTTTTTTTCAAAAACTAGCGTTCCCACCTAAAAGCATGTTTCTTACACGTTTCAGGCCCTAAAACACACAAAAAATGGTTAAAACTTCTTTTTGGGAGGAGTTTCTATAATGAACTTTAGCCTATTTATTTACCAGACTGCTTCAGAAAAATACTATTGACAAGTTTAAGAAAAAATATTAAGAACATAGCTCTGTCTGGCCATTCTTCTATAAATTATTTTTTCAGGGGAATTTGGTCAGCCTGGTCTACCAGGAATTGATGTAAGCGGTTGATAAATGCCGCACAATTTGTCGATGTATCTATATTTAGGGCAGACCAGGTGTGAATGGTTATCGTGGGGCCAAGGGAGAAGACGGTAAGTAACATTTAATCTAATCAAAGACATAAACTCCATATATTCAGGAACAATCGGCTTTCCCGGTGTCAACGGTTTGCCTGGTGATGCTGGTTACCCTGGAGCTGACGGCCTTCCCGGAATGCCTGGAACACCAGGAATTGATGGGCAACCAGGATTTGCGGGAGAACCAGGAGATGCTGGTACTCTTTGTCATTTCTCTTTTAAAAATAGTTTGATCTCTTAATTATCAGGATATCCCGGCCGACCCGGAAATGATGGAGTGCCAGGTTGGGCCGGCGAACCAGGAGTTGCTGGACGACCCGGTTTTCCTGGACAGCCTGGCGAAGAAGGACAGCCTGGCTATCCTGGCCAACCAGGTAATTAAATATATAAAAACATAAAATTTGTCCACATTATTCTAGGAGACTCTGGATTCCCTGGAACAGATGGCTTGCCCGGACCACCTGGAAGTAAATAAATATTTAAAAATTACCCAACCTTAGTACAAATTTTAGCACCTGGTCTGGAGGGCTTTGTTGGGGAACCTGGTGCAGGTAGATCCACCTTACAAGAAATAAAAAAAGTCTGCAAACTTTTTAACGTGTTTACTAAAGTCGTTACAGTAAGCCCTCAATACCTCGGCACCCCAAGTTACCGGGATCGGAATGCTGAATTGTCGAGGGTGCCAAGTCAACAAAGGCTATTTCCCAAAAAAAAAAACGGTTACTCGGGACCTGCTTTGGGGTGGCGGATAAAAGAAATGCGAATTTACTTGGTTTAGCTTATTGTATTTGATAGAGAAGAAGAAATGCTACAAGTTTGTACATTACACTCCTAAAAATTATTTCAAAAGTAGCTGAAGTTGTTTGCCACCCAAAATTTTCGGGTAACAGATAACCCTAAAAGTAGCTCCAGTTGAAACCCCGGTCAAATTTTTGAAATATCTCAGCGATTTTCGATGACCTTTTTAATTGTTATTTCATCGTATTCATTGCTTTAGTTGGAGAAAGCTTCCCCGGTCTTCCTGGAGTCAAGGTTATGATACTTTTTTGTATTTAAACAATCTCAAGACACTTGTTCTTAAGGGTGAGCCTGGTGAATTCGGCTTTGAAGGATTGCCAGGACCACCTGGATCTCAGGGATTCCCAGGTATATTTCTTTTTTTCATTATTATTTTTCATTTTTTTTATAAACCCAAGTGTTTAGGAATTGTGGGTATGCCTGGTCCAAAAGGAGACGCGGGATCACCCGGGCTACCTGGGCGTGATGGTGGGAATGGTCTGCCTGGTCTTCCTGGATTTAAAGGTTTGATTATTGAAGCAGTCAATATGTTTTGAGATGGATATGAATTGTAGGAGAAATTGGTATGCCTGGCCTTCCCGGTGCTGATGGCCTTCGTGGAATTGATGTTAGACTATTAAGAAATATTTTCTCTATTTTCTAGCTTCTTCATTTTTTTTTCAGGGAGCTCCTGGTTACCCTGGAGAAAAAGGCTATCCTGGGTTGCCTGGCGAGGGCGGTTTTCCCGGTTTGCCTGGTTTACCCGGCTTATCTGGCTTGAAGGGCGAAGAAGGCACATATGGTTATCCTGGAATACCTGGTCCTCCTGGTCCATTTGGATTGCCGGTAATTTTTGCCTGATTTTATAAAGAAAATATTTGATATTTGAATGCAGGGAGATGCTGGTTACCCTGGTCTGGACGGCATGCCGGGAGAACAAGGGTTGAGTGGAAGACCCGGAAGTCCAGGATTCAAGGGTGAACGTGGAACAGATGGCTACCCTGGACAACCTGGCAAAGAAGGTGGGAATATTTGTTCAAATGTATTCATATTAACTAACTTCCTGCAGGAATTAATGGTTATCGTGGAGAACCAGGAGAGAATGGCTATCCAGGTTCGCCCGGCCCAGATGGCTACCCCATCGTTGGAGAAAAAGGTCTAGACGGTTTGCCAGGCAAAGATGGTCGACCAGGGCTGCCAGGACTGCCTGGCCAGTCAGGAGATGCTGGCTTGCCCGGTTTGTTTGGACTACGTGGCGATCCTGGCTATCCTGGAACTCGTGGAGAGACTGGTCTCAGAGGAATCGATGGCAAAAGAGGTCATCGAGGCAATGACGGTCTACCTGGTTTACCAGGACCACCTGGTTACCCTGGCCAGAAGGGAGAGCGCAATCCCGATGGTCTGCCTGGATTACCTGGCAATTCTGGGCCGCCTGGATTTCCTGGACCAATTGTATGCTTTTTAACTGCTGCATTGTCTTTATATTTATATATGCATACATATTTGTAGGGTGACCATGGACCTAATGGCCTCCGAGGGATACCTGGAGACAAAGGTCTCGACGGTTTTCCTGGAGCACCTGGGTAAACTATTAGAGCATAAATTGGAAAAGAAATTACAGGTTCAAAATTTTAACTACAGATTCAAAGGAGAGCGGGGAATGGATGGTTTGCCTGGACTACCTGGATTACCTGGGTGAGTGTTTTTGAAGAGTCTATTTTTTTTATCATTTTCTATTGAGTTGGCAAATAATTTTTTGTCGTGTTTTCTTTATTGAATATTTAGCACTTTTTCATGAAAAATAGAAAAATAGCAACAATTTAATCAATTATGTATTCTCCAATGTTGCTTACGACCTACTTCCACCTTTCGACCGGTTGGTCAATGCCCTTTCGCCAAAAATCGCTAGGTTTAAGATCGAAGAACTTGTTGAGCCAGTTTTCAAGGTCCTCCTCCTTGTTACCCCCCTCATGTGGTTGGCCAAGGAGCGGAAAAGGTGGTAATCTGTTGGAGCAAGGTCGGCGGAGTACGGTGGCTGCTGAAGAACCTCTCAATTGAGCTCCTTGATGGTGGTTTTGACGAGTTTTGCAACATGGGGTCTGGAGTTAAAGTGGAAAAGGATGACTTGGCCTCTTCTGCCGAGTCTTTTCTCCTGAAGAGCCTCGTATACCCGATGCTACTGGGATGCGTAGAGCTTCTTCTCGACCGTCTCATAATGAGACTCTCATTCTTCTCAGACATCTCCCAGTGCACAAGGTCCTCCCATTCCCACCAGACACAAATCATCCTCTTTTCTGGATGGAGATCCTGTTTAATCCTCGGCTTTGGCGTGTCTCCGGGGTTGCAGTTGATCCTCGTCAAAGTTGGATGGCCTACCGGTGTGGGGCGTGTCTTGAAAATCAAAATTGCTATTTTTCAATTTACCATACTTCTGGCATAGATACCTCTCCATATCCTCCCGGCGGCTTTTTGACCCTTATTAAAGGCGTTGAGAAGCAGTTGTCGGAAGTGCTGTTTTTGGTCAATGGCCAGCCCCATTTCAAAAAAATCGGATGAAATTAGTGAACATAAAAAGCTTGAGCGCTTTCCACTGCTATATTATGCTTTGCAATGTGCTGAGGAAAGCGTGGTGAGGCAAGCAATCAGACAAAACGACAAAAAAATTATTTGCCAACCCAATATTTGTTTAAATATTAAGAAGAGACGGATTCCCCGGCCCAGTTGGCCAGCCCGGCTTGGCGGCTCCCTTTGATCAAGTGATTTTCATTACTAATTCAACATAACCATATATATTAATTTACTTAGACGATGCATTCTCCATTTGGCGAGCCTGGAGAGTTTGGGTTGCCTGGTCGGCCAGGTTGGCTTGATTAAGCCTTTTTTGATTAACAATGTACATTTTATTTATACAATCGCAGGATATCCTGGAGATGTCGGCGAGCCAGGACTTCCTGGGCCACCCGGTGAGAATTTTACAGTAAACAAAAAGAACGCTGTTTACTGTATTTATGCGATCACAACCCCTAGAACTGTGCTGTTCAAAGATGCGGAATATTTTTGATAACTTCACAGTTTAACTCCCACTCCACCATCCTGATTTTTAAACCAAGTTCTTGGCATTTTGCTTTTAAGGCAATTTTTGCAGACGACTCCAACTTGTAGCTAATCCAATCAGCTACAATTTGCTAGGTAACTTGCCTAAGAGATGTCTGCAAAAAATGAGCAAAAGAACCAGTTTAAATCAAGGGTTATTAATGAAAATGCGGTAAATTGTATAGTTCTCTTTGTAGGAACTGCTGGCTACCCTGGAGCAAGTGGTGAAGTGGGGACTCCCGGCTTTCCTGGTATCCCCGGCATCAAAGGTAGGTAAATAAACTTGAATAAATGATTGTTATTTGTTGTTTTACAGGAGAGATTGGAATGGGTGGTGTTGGTGGTCTTCCAGGTAAATGAACTCAAACGAAAAGTATTTCTACGCCCAAATGTAATTTAGGACGAGATGGAAGGACCGGTTTCCCTGGTCCAGCTGGTCAACAAGGTGCTCCTGGGGGCTGGGCACCCTCCCGCGGATTCACCATCACCAAACACTCGCAGACCACTGAAGTTCCACCCTGTCCACCTGGGTCTTCCCAACTCTGGTCTGGCTATTCCTTGCTCTATGTCCAAGGAAATGGAAGGTCTGCAGGACAGGATCTCGGCTCTCGTATGTTTCCTTTTTTAAAATTGGCTGAAAAACGGCTTCTTTTGTTCAGCTGGATCTTGTCTCCCCAAATTCTCTACAATGCCGTTTATGTTCTGTAACGTCAAGGAGGTGTGCCATTTCAGGTGGACTGGTTGAACATTTTTGAATTACGTTTAAAAGTGATCATCTTTATAGCAGTAGAAATGATTATTCATGTAAGTTACACTTATTTAGTTCGGCACGGAACTTTGGACCAAAAATGGTGCGGTCGGTGCCTCGTCAAAGGCTAGTAGAGGGACGCTTTGTGTTGCTTTTTTAATCTCTATATATTTTTATAAAAAATGCCGATTTTTCAAAAAATCTTTTATTCTGAGGCTTCCAAATGGGTAAAATGTTCTCAGGAATCCAAATCTATAAAGATAATTTTAAAAAAGTATTTGCTTACCACGGTATGGCTTAAAAATAGGTGGTTGATGTTTCAAAAGGTTGTCAAAAGTTTGGTATGCTAACTTTTGGCCGTATCTTAGTAAGTAAGTGTTTGGAATTCTGCTTTCAAATTTTAGAAGACAGTTTGCCTACTAGAGGGCCTAATATATAGTCACTTAAATAGATTTGCGACATTTTGGCTGCAAGTCTCCTCCTGTTTCATAGAGTGAGGCAAAAGTTCGTACGAAAATTTAAGCCTTCTTTTAATGATGAAATGTACTCTTTCCTACCAAGTGTTTGGTACCATTTTGAAGAGAAGACAAAAAGCTTTTAAACGGTGTATAACTTTATTTCAACAAATGATCAAAATGGCCAAACGGAGACGTTTTGGATAATTACCAATTGCTTTCTTTATCATATCCAGTGGAAGACGTCCCCATTTTTGTTGCAAAGACTTTGAGATCAGCGATGGTTTGGTGAGGCTCTAAGCACGCTCTCCTCTCCAGTTCCAGCCAAACAAAGTAGTCCATCACGTTTCCTTCAGCGAAATTCGGTGGCCACTCTCTATCGTCCCGAGTCCAATAAGTGTCGACAATGATCGAGTCCGGAAAGTTCTATTAAATCTATTGCTGAGTTTCGGCCGCCCGATGCGATGGAGCTCAATCCTGATAAATGATGCATTATATATGAAATGAAAGAAGAGAAAGAGGGCTATTCAATGGTACCAAACACTTCGTGGGAAAGATTGCATCTCATCATTAAAAATAAGGTTTAAATTTTCGTACGAACTTTTGCCTCACCCGATAGTCATTATCTAAAATTAAATTGCACAATTTTCAAATAAATATTCAGTCTGGCTGTCTACCGGAAGACCAATGAACACCATGATGACCCCTGTAAGTTTGATTGATTTACATTCGAGTGGCTTCGATTCCCCACCTTCAGATGACCGGAAGTGCTCTGAAGCCTCACATTTCTCGGTGTTCAGTGTGTGAGATACCCACCCAAGTGATTGCTGTGCACTCCCAGGACTCATATTTGCCCCAGTGCCCCAACAATTGGTCTCCCTACTACAGCGGATATAGTTTTGCTATGGTAATATACCTTTTTGTCGTTCAATTAAATAAATTCTTGGCTCTGCTGAATTATACAACCCCCCCTCCCCCCAATGTAACTGCCACAAATACGTGTACCATCCCCCCTAACCTATTTTAGTGCCCTAAAAACGGTAAAGTGAGTTGTTTTGGACCGATCCTTTGCGGTTAAAGGAGTTTTTTCTGCAACCCATTTGGGCAACTTTTTTGCCCTTTTACCAAGTTGTTCTCACTGGACTATGGCAAAAAAAGGTCTGAAATGCTGAAATATTGCTCGCATTGATCTCACAGGTAAGCCTGTGCGCGCATCTTTAACTCTCAAGCCCCCTTTGACACCTTACGGGGGTCGACGGGGGCTCGGGAGTTTGGAGTTGAGATGCACACACATACCTGAGACATAAGTCACTCGAAAAGAAACTCTGGATGCATGAAAATAGTATGTATGCCAGTTTTTTTATGCGGTAGAGCCCAGTTGACAAAGCTATGTTCAAAATCTTCTTTTTCCTGAGTGGGCCCTCCTTACAAAGTGGCCCCTTACTTGTCCCTTCCCCTCCCTATACAGCCCTTCATCTCTTTAAAAATGGTGAAAAACGCTTCTTATATGGACAATATACCTAGAAAACCCAATTACTTTTTTGGGTGGGGGGAAGGGAGGGGTATAACACAGTATGCCTAAGTTCTTACTTTTATTAGCACACTGCTGCGGGAGCCGAAGGAACAGGGCAAAACTTGCAGTCACCCGGCAGTTGTTTGGAGGAGTTCTACTCAGTACCATTCATTGAGTGCCACGGCAAGGGCACCTGCAACTACTATGCCACCAACCACGGCTTTTGGCTCTCCATTGTCGAGAAGGTTAAATTTATTATTTTGGAGATAAAATTTTTTTCGGTAAATGTTTTTTGCTTCAGCAAAACCAGTTCCGCAAGCCAATGCCACAGACCCTGAAAGCAGGTTTGATTATTTCTCAGCTTTTCCTTTTTCAATGAGTGTGACATTTACTACGTCCATTCTCACTACCTACAAAAGTTTGATTCCTTTTAATCTTTTACTCTTTTTTATGTTACTTAGCGTATTCCCTCCGATAGAATGGCCGGCCGCTCTACTTTCCAACCTCTAAAGTTTTTTTGATTTCATGTTAAAAATGCAATAAAACATGGTTTATGTTCTAATTTTGCGCTAGAGGGTTCTTTTATTAAAAAGGATAAACTACTTATACCTAAAAAGTAGCTAAAAACGACAAAAGTTTTTAAATTTTTAATTAGTTTTTTTCGGAATCCAGCAATTCCATCTACAAAAAGCAAGCCATTGACAACATTTTCGGGTATAAAGATCTTTGACGCTACTCGGTTATACCCCCCCCCCCCTCAATCATGCTTTTTAAAAGTGCTTAAAAATTTCGGTAGAAAGAGCCCAAAATAGTAACTCACAGAAGAATAAGGGCTGAATTGGGAGGGGAGTACTATGAGGCCACTAATTCAAAGGGCAATTCATTCGTTACCCTTACTGAGCCACAGCAAAAAGTGCCTCTAGATGCATTCTCTGATCGAGAGTATTGCTTGGATTCATCTCGCAGGTAAGTTTGTGCGCGAATCTCTCTAACTTTCAAGCCGCCATCGCCCCCTTATAACCGAGTTGCACACAGGATTGGGGGGTGGTTGTTTGTTTATAACCGAGTAGCGCGAGATTTTTTATATAAAATACAAAAAATGTTGGAAAAAGTCGACGCAAGTTGTGTCCGTAAATTGTCCTCTTTTGATTTTTCTTATCTAATTTTTGATTTATACAGGAGGCTTAAAGGATCGTGTCAGCAGATGCCAAGTATGCATAAAAAACCGCCAATAATTGCTTTAAGAAGTCTAGTATAATTATGTTGAGAGTAATTCTGATTAGTTTATATAATTACCTTGCAAACACAACTGCCGTTTTGTGCTGCCACTCTTTACTCCAGTCCCAATAATTCTCAGTCTAGAATAATTATAATAATATATTTTCTGTGATTTTTTAAGCTTATTGATTTTGTTTATGAAAATTAGACAAATTTTTGAATTTTCTTTCTTTGTGATGGTTTCAAGTCTTACTTCTCCTCCCTGGAAACTCAAAAATTTGTCTAGTTTAAGATTTTCCGCAAATGAACTGCCATTGTGAGTGATTGCTAACTCCTTTTTCTACTGTTTATTGTTATATTGCTTTTGAAAGATATAAACCATTCTTTGTTGTCAATAAACCACTTTAATATTTACTGCTTGCAGGAGAAAGCTTATTAAATTTTTGAAAAAATTTTTGCGGATCTGAAAACTTAGAAATAGCTTGGTCCACCTGTGACTGTAAAAAAAGTGATCAACGATTTTTTACGGCTCAACTAACTGAAAATTAGGCAGTGACTAAATGTAGGTGACAGGACTAAAAAAAGTTTATAAGAAAATCTAAAATAAAATCAGGTGCAAAAAAGATTATTAATTTCAAAAAAAACTTGCAATTTGTAAATCACGAGCAAACTTGTGAGAAAACCTAATAAAAATGATGTTTATGTAAAGAAGACAACAAATTTAATGTTTTAATGTTAAACTTTGGAATATTTGTGAAATGATACGAAAATCTGAATAAGTTTAGTATTTCAGTCACATATTGTTTGAAAATGAATTTGACATTAGTGTATAAGCTGATTATTTGTCAGCTTGTCTTGCTTATCGGCTTGGCTGCATATTCAAAGGGTCAGTATGCTACGGTATGTTCTTGCTTCATTTTAAGGTTTCTCAAATGTTCAGAGAGTTTTTCTTTTGGACATGCGTCCGAATATTTGTGAGTATGCAGTCCACATAATCTATAATAAACATACCTTTTCACAAGTATCTTTTTATTCAGAGGCATCCCCTTAGTCAAAATGTCCTCAGAAATCAGATCATCAAAGAAGTATTTCAAAAGAATGCTTGTTTAATGGGCTATGGCTTGAAGCATGTTGCCCGAAGTTGAAAAATGTCACTATTCCAAGTTTTATCGGTTCAAAAGCAACTTTTTGAAAGTTTTTTTTCTGCTCTCAGATTGGCAATGTTGAGGATATTTTGCTTACTAATCTGGTTTAAAAAATTTGAACAAAGATTGGTACTTTATAAAATGGTATTAATAGTTAAAAGAACCAAGAAAAACTGTCTTTCTTTTAATTTGTTACACAATGCTTGTCAAATTCTAAGACATTTTTATCAAATTCAAGTACAGATTTATATATTATGTTGGGCATATGTTTTGTTGCAATCGTGTGTGTCACAAAAACATAAAAGAAATCAATTTTTGCTTTTCGTAGCAGAGTCTAGACCAGGGCGGGATGTTCAGATGCCAATTAGCACTTGAACATATCTCACCCTACCTAGACATATTTCAAGCACATTAGTGTGTGACCGTTAAGAAACCCTACTTTATCTGCACAAAGGATTTTTGAATTGAGTTTTTCAAGTGTTCTGCTTTAGGACATCCAATGGCGTACGATAGAAATCGAACAGAGCAAAACATTTACATTTGCACGTAAGTCTTTGGTCTTCAAAGTAAGCCGAAAAAGAAACTTTTTTGAGCGTGTTATACAGAATTGCCTGATGACTCTTTGTTTTACATGTTTCGCATCGATCCTAACACAGTGATCTCTTTCTAAATGTCTTTTTCGGAAGTTTAAAGCTTAACTTGCAGGTGTTCACTGGAACTCCGTAATGCGTTTACCACTTTCAAAAAACCAAGTTATTTTTTTGGACAATTTCAGATGTATGATCCGAATGCCGGCTGGTGTTGGTCAGTTTGTATAAGATGTTCGTACTAAAAAAGTACTTTTATACAAAAAAAGTTTAACTATAAAAGGGCACGTTTAAAAATATTTTCAAATGTTATCAAAACTTTTGTGAAATTATTATAAAAGTTGACTAAGTAGTTTGGACCTTTCTGCTACAAAAACACTTTATTTATACTTTAATTTTTTTGAGAGGGGCTATAATACAGGCTGTCTGTATTATACAGCAGTACCAAAAAGTCATTTGTGGTGAAATTATACCGAGGTAGACAAAATTTCGGACTTATTATTAGCAATTTTAGATCTGATCTATCGTACAGAGTTCAACAGCGATGAGGTCAAAGCACTTCTTTTTATTTTCTGCCCAAATAATTGGACTTTGCAGACATTTGTGAGAGTTTTGGTAGGAGATAAAGTTCGTACTCCTATCGCTTCCACCATGAAGATAACTCAGTCAGAGAATGCAACAGGTATTACGCTATTGTTTTTAATCAACGTCCTACTTCTTAAATATTAGTGCTCTCACAAGTTTTTTCGTTTATACAAGGGTCCCCGTGTTGTTTTTGAGCGTATTATTTATTATTATTTTTTGAAGACATAGTAACATTCTCTAAACTTGGTGAGCATCTTCAGCAAACAGGTCTTTTTTCAAAAGATTCTCTTATATGTATGGCGGGACACGGAAGTTGGCACATATTGCTTTCTTAACTCTAGTGTTAGCAATTTTAGGGATTGTACATTTTTAATTACGGCCAACAAATGCTAGAATTACTGCACACGTCTACATAGAAAAGCTGGAGAGCTCAAAAAGCCAAAATCTAAAATCTAAATCAAAAATTTTTACAATAAATTTGATAGACTTTAATTGTTTTTCACCACCTGATTATTACGCAATTCCAAAAAGATGTTAAAAACTTGTGTGTTACGGATGCATAATTAGATATAATACAATTTTTCTAGATCCTGAAGTTATTTTCCATTAATAATTTTAGGATCTCGTCATCAGCGTTTCCAAGGTCCTGTCCACATTCCATGTCTCTACGCTACATTGGTTCTATGGCCTTGTAGGTCTTTAAACAACAGATTTAATTAAAAAATGCTAGTCACTAAGTATTAATACTAGATGGAATACGCGAATCTTTTGACTTTCTTATTTGGCCTACCAAAGATGAGAACTCTTCAAGTCGGGTGTGCCAGAAGAAATCACAGAACTAAAACATTGAAATAATCATAAAAGTTGTTTAGGGTCAAAAACGACAAAAATTATTTGCCAACCCAATATATTTAATTGTAACTAGTAAAAAGAATAAAAAAGATTAACACCTAAGGTCTATTTATCAGCTTCTTGATTACCTAAAAAATAATCAAGGACCCTTGGCTATAATTGCATCTAAAGACTTTTTTAACCAGCTCCAGTAACCAAAACATGGTAGAATTTTTTAATATAAGGTAGTTTCTGAGTATACTGGGTTGAGGGGGTCCAGAGAGTATACCGGGTTCACAGGGTCTACCGGGTATAGAGTATATACCGGGTCCAGGGGTTTACCGGCTCTACGTGAGTATTTCACTAACGCATAATCGTCGCCTTAGGCTCATACCAAATGCAAGCGTTTCTTTAGTGAGTCCAGCGGCCCCATGAAGTGCGGTCGCTATTTAACTAAAAAAATAATAAAGTGCACATGTAGGTCTACACTGTAGTAGGTCTACACTGTAGTAGGTCTACACTGTAGTAGGTCTACGCTGTAGTAGGTCTACACTGTAGTAGGTCTACACTGTAGTAGGTCTACACTGTAGTAGGTCTACACTGTAGTAGGTCTACACTGTAGTAGGTCTACACTGTAGTAGGTCTACACTGTAGTAGGTCTACACTGTAGTAGGTCTACACTGTAGTAGGTCTACACTGTAGTAGGTCTACACTGTAGT
>BBSZ01006534.1:0-12449 GCA_000981365.1 Subanguina moxae | reverse complement strand
CAACAAGAGAAGCGAGCTTATCATTTACAATTTCAGAAACGACTAGTTTGCAAAAAACCTAATGGCTTACGCAAATATTAGGAAAAAGTATACAGAATGCACTCATTCACATGCTTATTTAGAAATACTCTTCTTTGTGCGGGCCATAGGGGTTTCATCCTCAAAGCTGCCCAGCCGACAATTTTTTTGCTATTGTGATCTCATTAGTATGGACAGGGCTGCGTCCCATGATGGAATTGTCGGAAGCATTTTCGGAAGGGAATTTGGAACGGAATAGCAAAGATGTTCGGGATGATTAATACAGAGTTCATTATTTCTTCGGAAAAACCAGCTAGGAAATTGACGCCAAATAAAGAAATCTCGTTAGTAAGGATAGATTATAGATGTTGATCTGTGGTTTGAGCGAAATTATAGAAACTAAAAAATAGCCTATAAAACGGCAATCCACCCTTGTCAAACCTTCTTTCGAATGCCGCCATTAGTACAGGAAAAGGGGTCTCATAGCCCAAAAGTAATCATACCAAGTGGACATCCACTTGTTTCGGTTGGTGAATAGATCCTTAAATTCATAGACCATCGTGCATTGTGTCCTAGGCTGTGGTCTGTCACCATGCCTCTAATTAAATTGCGGCTACAGTCGAGTCGCGATAATTCAATACCTCTAGGGACCGGCCCAAGGTGCCGGCTTATTGGGGTGGGGGGGTACTGGATTTTTGGTTAAAAAGCCAGCAATAAACACTTATTCAAAACGAGGCTTTAAGCAAGACACTCAAAACAATCAGATACAAGGAAAATAATTCGTGAGAGAAATTTGGCGATCTTTTGTTCTGTGCTTTTCATAAAAGGCATCATCCAAGGCGTCGCTATGCTTGAGAATGGCGGAATCTTCAAAGTTGCCACAAAGTGACGGACGACATTTCAGGCCGCTTGCACTTCTATCCTGCTGATAATCGGTTCCTCGGTGTCCATGGCTTTGCAATCGCTGGCTTCATCGTCATCCTTTTCAGCCGCCGACACTTCCGCCACTACTTCTCCAATTTCCTTGCAAATTAATTAAGTGCTATCATATCGTGGGTTACTTGTATGAGTCGGAACCGAGCTCGAGGTGCCGGCTTATAGGAGATGCCGAGACATCGAGGGACTCGACTGCATTAGAATTTTCTTTTGAACATAATGTCAAAAAAAAATAGAAGAGACAGTTGGAAATTTTGATTTGGAAAATATTTAAAAAAAAACATCTGGAAACAAATTCGGAATGAAAAAGCACCGAAATGTCGGAATTTTTGGAAGGGAATGGATGCAGCCCTGGTATCAACGCACAAATATCAATTGCAGTGAAAGCGCAAAGAAAAATGAAAGAGAAGTTTTAGTCAGCTGCCACCAACCATTATTTGAGTCTTTGAGTGATACTGGCTAGAGCAATAGCAAAGGCTTGAATGGCGGAAAAGGGCTCGCGGAAGTCCAGAGTGTAAGCGCCGTTCTCTATCCTGCCGAACTGCAGCACCTGCCTTGACTGATGCTCTATTTGGAAGTTTTTGGCGGACTCCTGCAACCTTTTCCATTTTTTGATTGTTGATAGTAAAAGTGTTATTGAAAAAGTTCACCACAAATACCCACCTGGGTGACTCTTCCATTAAAGTCCAGCTGCAAATAAAAACGAGATAAAGCATGAAAAGAATGATAGTAACTAGTTCCCTAAGTGCCCTTGTTTTTGCCGGGTTAGGCAGTGTTCCCCACCAATGATTTCTGATTATGATATTTAGATCCTAGAAATTATACTTAGGCAAAAGCCTACCTGATAAACCTGGCTTTGCTCATTCCAAAAAGGTGTTTTGTTATTCATCACTAGCATTTTAGTGTTCACTCCAGAGGCTGAAGACAGGGATGAGCAATTCCTGTTGAGGTCTCTCCTGCTTGGTGCTGGCAGGCATTCTTGTCTGATACTGGAGGAAGGCGGAGTGAGCAAGGACTCGCCTTCCTCCGAGCTCCCCTCTCCCAGCACTGTTTTGATGTGCTGTACTCGTTGGCGGAGGTCGGAACGGATCTCATTCAATAGCGAGTTTATTTTAATTCTCTCCTCGAATTGGGCCACCTGTCGAGCTATGTCCCTCACTTGAGCACGTAAACATGATACATTGCTGTTGGGGGGTGCTGGCTCAGCTAGATTGGTTGGTTGGTCCTGATGGGCTAGTCTACCTACGAATTCCATCTGCAAAATGTGTACATAGGAAGGGAATTTTGTCTTGGTTTTCATTTACAACTTTCTTTTCATCTGACATAAGTAGGAACACCAACCTGAATTGGTGGCACCTGATAACTGGCCACACTATTGGTGCCTCCCATTCTGTTATGGCTGTTGGTGGTTGTGCCCATCTTGGGTGTGCTCGACAACTCATTGGCCAATTTAGACAGCTTATCTACCACACTCTTGATGTCATTTAACTGTTTTTGGTGGCCTCCTTTGGTGTTTCTACTATTGAGAGGCTGGCTGGCCTTGGTTTTAACATGGGGACCAGTGGAGACTGAAGGCAATAGCAGAGTGGTGTCATCCTCGTCTTGTGAGTGACCACTCTCTTCTTTTTGACTGTCTTCGTCGATATATTGGAACTAGAAAAGAAAAGGTAGCAATGACCATTGTGAAAGCATTTTCGCCGCTATTGTATTATACACCCCCAAAAGAAAAATACCCCCTTTTCCCAAAACTATTTGGTCTTTCTAGGTACATTGATGTAAAAAGCATTTTTTGACCATTTTTAAGGGATTAAGGGGTGTATAGGGAGGGAAGGGACAAGTAAAGGGCCACTTTCTAAGGAGGGCCCACTCAGGAAAAGAGAAGATCTTGAACATAGCTTTGTCAATTGGGTTCCACCGTATAAAGAAGCTCTGGCATGCTACTTTTATGCATCCAGAGCTTCTTCTCGAATAATTTATGTCCCAGGTATGGGTGTGTGCGCATCTCAACTTCAAACCCCCGTTGCCCCGCAAGGGGGTTTGAGAATTAAAGATGCGCGCACAGACTTACTTGCGAGATGAATCCGAGTAAAATTTTAGAGAAATAAATGCATTTCATACTTTTTTGCCTTATATATTACCTATCGGAAATGTTCTAATAGAGACCCCCCCCCCAATTCAAAATCGTGTTTTTGGCATTGTGTTTTTGACCCATTTTTTCCAGGTGTCTCTCAGGTAACTTACTACTTAAATCTTAGCTTATTTTCTTAGCTTCGGGAAATCTCTAAACACTTTGTTGCCTTATATATACTCTCAACCCCTTTAAAATAGTATTTTTGTTCGTTTTTTGGCATAAATCATACATAAAAGTGGTTATTAGACAATTTTGGGAAAATTGATGGGGAGTATCTCCTAGTAGCGCCGGATTTAGTATTTTAACCATTTATTTGTGTTAGCCACAACAACAACTAACATGCAGCATTTCTAGGCGGTTCTCCCAGCCCTCCACATCCACACCTGCCTCGCCCACACTCTTCTTGTTTGACTGCAGGGCTGCAGCAGCAGAGGAAGAGGATGATGCCCTTTGTTGTTTTCCATTAGAAGCAGCAGCAGCAGTAGAAAAACTTTTGGCAAAGGAAGTGCTGGCTGTGGAAGAAGAGCAATGACGCAAGGAGTTTATTTTGTGGCCTGGAAGTTTGGTACATACTGTTTTGGATTTGAAGCTAGTAGCACAGCAAGGTTTGCTCGGAATACTGGTTGTGGCAGCTGCTGAAGAGGAAGACGAGGAAGAACAGCCGGAAGAAGAGCCAGAAGATGGGGCTGGAATGGAGCAGAACAAACCCAGACCTTAAAACACTGGTTTAAGAATGAAGGCATAAATTAGAGGTGTGGAGTTTTTCGCCAAAAATAATTTTTTCGGGAAATCTCTGTAAACACACGCCGAAATCGCTGAAACAGTCTAGAATTTAATTAAAAGAGTGGTGCAAACTCCACGACTTCACTGTAAATCGTGCAGCCAGTGTTTTACCTATCAAAGGTTTTCTCGATTGTTTGGAGGCTTTTTTGATGGTTTATTGGAATCTGGGACGAAGAAGCCAGAAGACTTGGACTCAAAGAATTGCTTGACAAAGGCCTTGATCTCCTTTTCAGTTTTAAACTCTGTCCTTTGCTTGGCAGTCGGTCGATTCCAAAGTCGACCGCCTGTCACGATTAAAAGCAGTCACGATTCTTAGAGGCGATCCACTCTTTGACATCGGCCACCAATTCATCAAAATCGTCGTAAACTTTGTTCCTTTGCTAGTTTTTCAACGAGCGGTTGACGTCGTAGTCTGTAAGAGCTTCAGTCGGTGAATATGGCGAATCTGGGAGCAGATCACATCCCTTACTGGCGATGAATTTGACGACACGACGCTCAACATGTGGACGAGCGTTTTTTCTGCGCGGCTCTTTCGCTTCGATTGCAGCGTGAAGGTGGTCAAGCTGAGCTAAGTAGACGTCGCTGTGATTTTAAATTGCCGCTTGCCGATTTTGTCCGGAATCCGCCACTGTAGACGTTCATCGCCGTTATTCCACCAATAAAAAATGCTGTTTGAGATGATTTCCCAGTGAATGATTCCGCTTCTGTCCCACCACACACACCACATAGCCTTCTTATAGTGAACGTCTTTCGGTATTCGCTTAAGGTAAACACCGGCCATACGCAAACCTTCTTTAGTTTGATGTTTTTGAACAACAACCACGGTTCATCCCCAGTGACAAGATTCTTCAAAAATGGTGTTTGTTCGTTTTGCTGCAGTAAATCGGTGAAAATGAGAACGCGATTGTCTTTATTGTTGTCGGAGAGCTCGTGAGGGACCCATCCAGCCAGTTTCCACATCTTTCCGAGCTTTTTGAGACGACGGATGATCGTTGAGTGGTCGACATCGAACTTTTCAGCCAGCATTCATGTTGTCAAGCTTTTGTCCTCTTCAACCGCTGCCAAAAGTGCCTGGTCGTCAAAATCCGATGGCCGACCTCTTCCTGTCTTATCCTCCAAGCTGGTGTCACCTGATTTGAAGGGGGCAAACTACTCCTGACATTGCCTTTCGCTGATTGTTCCTTCGCCAAAAAGTTCGTTGAGATCGCGAAATTACTGTGTTGCCTTTCATCCTTTCTCGAATTGGTACAGTATAATATGACGCATATGAATATGGTTTTCGACAAGCATTTTTATTAACTAAATAGAGAAGATTATTTAAGATTGTTTAGAGAAGATTAATTTTCACTAAAGAAAAGCGCGCAGTAATTATGCACCAACCCAATAATTGACTAAAAAATTGTGGTGCTCACCAGCAGGCGTCCTGTGTTGTTGTACAGTGGATGCCTTGCCATCTGCTTTGTGAGTCATCTGACTGCCGCTGCCGCTAACTTCCAAGGACTTTACTTCCAGCTCGTTGGCAAACTGCTTCATCTTAACTATGTGCTGGTTTACGGCTTCTCTTAGTGCATCGAATTCCGCGAGCACGTTCTGGTAGAGCTGCTTTTCTTCTGCCATCATCAACAAGTGTTGGTCATCGTCTTCGGATGTTGCTGGTTGGAAAAAGTCAGGTGTGTTGTTTTCCTCCTCCTCTTCTTCTACAGAATGTCTCCTTGGTCTGTCTAGCTCTCCTAAAAACCAAACGGCATTTAGAGAGTCTTTCTTATGGACATTTCTTGTGCTTGTGACTACCGTCAAACCTTGATATAACATGCACTTTAGGGTATATTTTATTGAAGGTATATTACAGTCAACCGTCGATAGCCGGGCACCCCAAGGGACCAGGTTCTGAATGCGAAATCATCAAAGGTGCAGACTTATCCAGGTCCATTTCTCCAGGAAACCGCTTCTCGAGACCTTCCTTGGAGTGCCGAGTTATCTAGGGTGCTAGGCTTGACTTTATACCTAGGGTTGTTATTGAATAATTTTCCGGATGCCCCGACCAAATAAATTAAATTTTATGTTACAGGGGGGTTCCACAATACCTATGCCCATTGTCTTTCATTTTTTGCGATTAGATCAGTTTTAGGAGTAATTTTGAGCAATGCCCATCCAAAAAAGTAATTCCCCAGCACTACCTGCAGGTTGGTTGGCAACTGGTCTGTGCACAGGCAGTACTTCCATAGGAGCTATAGAGATTGCGCCCTGTGCCTCTAGTCTGGTCTGGCTGGCTCTACTGCTCCTGCTGGTCATTGGGAAGGCTGGTGTGGGAGAGTGGGATGCCTCCAACAACTTGGTTCTTCTAGCTGTGGACACGAGGTTGGGGGACGAGTTGGTGGACAACAGGTCCATGGCCTTTTCCTTTCTCGACTTGTCTTGCTTGGTGTAAAAGGTTGTGTCCCCTTCGTGCTGCTGTTTTTCAGCACTCAAGTCACACAAATTTATGGTCATCTGGCGAGGCTGCAGGTGCAGCACTGATGTCTTGTAGACCACCTAGAATATACACATACAGTAATGATTTTTTTGGAGTATGGGTTGCCTACCATAGCCAGGGTGTTGGGCAAGTGGTCCAGTCCAGGCGAGGTTACTTTGAAGCGAGTGCACCACACATTCGAACTCACCTAAAACCTTTCTGTTTACTCTTAAATTATGGCATTGGTCTAGAAGAAGCTGCTATTCTTAAGATCGCAAAAAGCTTGTGCAATCAAATGAACCCCTTTTCCAAAATCTATTTTTTGAACACTGTGCTATGTCGTGCTATAATTTATTGTACATTTCACCGTTGAACCATACGAGAAGTGCCCACCTGAACAAGAGGTGGCATGGACTTGGGTATTCTGGGTGCTACCCTCCGACTGTGGATAAACCTCCTAATCTGTCGTTTGCTCCTGCGCCACATGGTGTTGCGCTGATTGCTCTCTCGTCTAAAGGCTCCTGCCATGTCTTCTAAACTTATTTTAATTTGGTCAAATACAGCTGATTGGAAAAATGGAGAAAGAATTACAAAGAACTAAGTAATCGCTACAATATTTGGTATGTGTCAAAGTCCCCTAAGGCTCAAAGTTCCTTTTGGAGAAAATCGTCAGATTTAGCAAAAAAATAATAACAGTTGGACTCTGCTGTATTATACCTCTCCACCCCAAAAATTTATAACCGTAAGTCTGTGCGCGCATCTCTAACTCTAGCTCAAGCCCCCTTACGGGGCAACGGGGGTTTGAAGTTGAGATGCGCACACACCCATACCTGAGAGAAAATCGCTCGAGAAAAAGCTCTGGATGCATGAAAATAGCATGCCAAAGCTTTTTTATGCGGTAAAAAAAAAGCCCAGTTGACAAAACTATGTTCAAGATCTTCTGTTTTTTGAGTGGGCCCTCCTTAGAAAGTGGCCCTTTGGTCGTCCCTTCCCCTCCCTATACAACCCTTCATCCTTTAAAAATGGTAAAAAAAGTGCTTCTTATATGGTTAATGTACCTACGGTTTATGGTTCATCTATATTATATTATACCCCCCTGCCAAAAGTTGACTCACCAACTTGGGCTGAAGAGCCATTGGCATTGGGATTGAGGGTGGCGGCAGTAGGCATTGAACCAGTGCCTCCAATCCCCATTTTTTGATGTGTTTGCAGATGGGGAGGCAACGAGATGAGGAAATGGGGGATGATTCTATTGATTTGTCTGCCCAGCAAAATCGGCACAAAACCACCCTGATTAGATAAGGTTAAAATATAAATGTCTCTGTGCCATATACAAACCATGTGCTCCATGCACAACATGTATTGGTAGCTCTTCCTGGCCACGGGGACTATTGTGCAGTACCACCGCCAGCCGGACGGCTTGCATACGATTTCACACAATCTTTCTGTGGATGGGATGCGGCACTGCAAATGGGATCTTACACTTAACTATATTCGCAGTCCTTCCCAACTATTTAAAACATTAAGCCAACGAACCCTGATGATATGGTGATCCAACTCTACAATGGAGTCCCTTTCCCTGTCGGGCAGCCAGAGTTGGTCGACTCTGCTAGAGTTCCTACCTAGATGCTGCCATATTCCGTAGGACATCTAAAAATAGCTTAGACTAATAGAAAATTAGCAGTCAAGCCGTTTACCAATTGAGATAGCAGTGGAACTCCTCTAACCACCCTGCCTACAGCTATTTGACCTCCAGCAGCCAGCACAATAGCCCTGTCACCATGTGCCCAAGTAAAAGCGGTAAGGGGATGCGTCTGAGGGCAGGAGAATGGGGTGGAGAACGAGTGGATTCCTCTGCCTTGATGGTCTAACAAGACTATCCTGCAATAAAAATTAAAATTAAATCTAACTTTATTCGTTGTTTTTTTCTTATATTATATATATTGATATCATATTTGCTATTTTAGTCTACTAATACATCGGAGAAAAAACCTTTCGGAGCCGCAAAAAATACATATCAAATCGTTTTCTCATGCTGTAACAAATGTTTTTAAACGCTAGAAGACGACAGCAAAGACAGAGAAGAATGACAAAATTTTTAACCCAAGGCACGAACTGAAGAGCTGTGTTCTTGTCTTGTTCTTGGGAAAGCACCCAATGAATTGAACCTACTACCTACAGAAAAAGTGACCTACCTGTTAGGGGCACAAACCACTGCCAAGATGGTGCCATCGTGGCTCCACTTCATGCAAATGATCTGATCACAGCTTTGCCAACTGCACAACTCAACTTCGTAGAAGGGATTCAGGAAAAGAATCTAAAATTACAACAATTAAAATAAGACATATCACTTTTGGGAAAAAGGTTATGCCTGGTCAGTAGCAGAACATACGGCTAGTGTCCACTTGTCACCTGCACGAATTGGAGAAAAAGCTACTCTCTGGACACCCACCTGGAAAAGGGTTCTTTCAGTGACCAGAGAGCCTTGGTCGTTGAGCACGTGGATGGCACCACTGCTGAGACCAAGTACCAGTTCTTGGGAGTTGGGTGCCCAGGCGCCACACAGGATGGAGAACATAAAAGTGTTGGACCACACTCGCTGACCACTTGCTGAGCCTGAAAATTTTCCCATTTACAAGATTAGTAGAAAAGGGCTTAAAAGAGCAACCGATGAGCACAAAGTTGTCTTCATAGCAAATCAAAGCAGATGCTCCATTGGGACTCCAGTCAAAGTCGCGCACCTTGAAGCCCCTGTCGTTGACCAACTCCACTGTCCAGCGCTCGTCATTGGGCACCCACAAGTAGATGACTCCATTGACATCGCAGCTAAGCAGTTTGGTTTGGGTCTTGTTCCACGCCACCATGCCAATAGAGCTCTGATGCCCTCGCAGGTTAAAGTTGTATCTGGAAATAAGATCCTAATACTGTATATCTTCTAATAGGCCCCCTCTAAAATTAAAAAGGTGATGCTACTCAGTTATGCCCCCCCCCCGCAAATGAAGCTTTCTATAAGTGTTTATAAACAATTTTACGCTAAAAAACAAACAAAACTGTTTTTAAGAGATTAAGAGCTGTATAGGGAGGGGAAGGGAAAAATAAAGGCTCACTTTCTAAGGAGGGCCTACTCGGGAAAAGAGAAGATCTTGAACATATTTCCATGTCAAAAATAACTATTAAAGTAAGGGGTAATTTGTGTCACCCTTGTGAAGAACTTTTTACTCAAGTAGACTACAACGCTCATTCCACAAAAAATGAAATAAAATTGGACCTACCTCCGACAGCATTCATGGTCGGGTCCCAGATCTGTGTAGGTGATGCCAACAGTACCAGTATCACAGCCTATGCCAAGAAGACCACGACCCTCCTTGCTAGGCGAAGGCATCCAACTGAGACATGTTATGGTTTGCTCGATACAGGCTCCTGGCCAATTCCGACTCTCCCACAACACCTTCATATGATAGGTGGCTAGCTTAGACGTGGCATACACATGGCTTCTTCCGCATAACAAACAAGTTCTGTGAAAATAGAAAAATCAATTTAATTTTAAGCTAATTAAGATCTAATTTTCACGCAAAGAATTTCTGAAACACTAAATATAAGAAACTTCTCAAGATTTTCTAGCAAGTAACCAATAATAAAAAAAAAACGATTAAGGGAGTGGCATCCTTATTTCCGTTGATCATTTAACCCATTTGACAATTGATCAATTGCGCTGCAAAAAGAAAAGAAGGTAAGAAAAAACTTTTCCCAATAACAAAAAATAAAATTTTTCTTTAAAAATGGTATAAGATTTCACCACTATTTTTTCTCAAAATCTTATACAAAAAATCCATAAACGGTTTTCGGAAAAGCGGCAAGAAGAAGAACGCAAAATAGGAGAATAAAAGAGCAGCAAGAGCAAAGCCGAATACCGCCCGCGACCAACTGATAACCTGCATTGACACCAAATAAACGAGCCGAGTGATTCACTAATCTGAAATTTTCTTTAGAATAATCCCAAATAAGTGTTTGTTGGCAGCACCTAACCGGCACTCATTAATTGTCGAAAAGGATATTCTTCATTACATCCACGGAAGTAAGTATACAACCGCTTTGCGCTGCGCTTTTTTTTTCTTACTCCAACCCATTTTTAAAAGACTCGACTGGTTCACAGCTCAAAACAAACTTGTCAGGCGCGCACGATCCATAGTCCAAGCAGATCTAAACCCGTGCATCAAAAACAACAAAAGAAAAGTGCATCAGAACAACTGAGAAAGCGAGAGACAGAACAAAGACCTGAAAATTAGCAGCAACAAAATGAGAAGAGCACATACAGATACTATTAACCCAAAACAAACAGGCAGACAGTCGACAAAAGAGAAAGAGACACAGAGACAAGAGGAGATACGAGTACACTAAAATAAAATCAAGTTTTCAATTTACCCTACCAAATAAATTTAGAGCGAAAGCGATAGGGCAAATAAATCAAGTCAATGACTGTTAGTTTAAATTGATGATGTCAGGAAATTAAATGACCCAAAGCAGCAACAAAAAAGAGAAGAAAATTAGCTAGCAGTGTTAAATTTAAGAAAAAAGAGATAAAAAAAATACCGTATTTATTTTAATATACAGGCTGTCTCTAATAGACGGTCTCTCTAAGGCATTTTACCCACACAGTTTTTAGTAAAATTTTACCCTGGTAAAGAGGTCAGAAAAAGTTATACCGTAGTTTAGATCTCTTTAAATAGGTGTTATAGAGTCGTAGAGTTTAGTAAGTTAGTTTCGATTGTGGTCGTGTAAATTCTATTAAAAAAGCCGTCTTTAATAGACGGGCTCCCTTCGCAGGGTTTCAAAAATAGGCGGGCTGCCTCATCTATTAAAATAAATACGGTAAGCAAAAAAAACTAAAAAAGATTTACTGAATTCTTTTGAGACTTACAATTAAAAAAAAGCTACGGATTACGCCAGTCAATTAAACCATAAAAAAAGCCAGTCAACTTATTAGTCTGTATAATTTAACATCAAAACATGCACACAAACACACCCAAATAAGTCACTTGCATACATCTATGAGCATTTACGCTTTTTTTCTCTATCTTCTTCACACTTTTCAGAGCCTCAGCAGCCAAAAAGTATGTAAAAAAAGCAAGGGAAGAAAAAAAACACCGACAATTAAAATTATTACAGTATGGCTGGAAAATTTGTACTTGTGCGACTCTTTCTGCTCTATTGCAGCAACAAAAAGCCGAAGGACAGATCGCCAAGAAATGATGTGAAATCCACTCAAAACAAATTGGCGTTTAAACTCCACCTTCTTGAGGGTAATTTTGCCATGCGTGCGTCCTTCACTATTGTTGTCTTGTTCTTGTTCCTTGGCGACGCGGCCAAAATTTGAGGTTGAGTTTTTTTCGCTTTTGCCTGTTTTGACTGTTATTGACTGATTTTGTTTTTTTTAGTTCAATTTCGGTGGTGGAGTTATTTTTTTCCTTGCTTTGTTGTCTTTTATAGATGAGTCATGAACACTTTTTTAGTTTTTGTTGAATATGGGGAGAGGGAAAGGTAGCGGTTTGCACAATAATATTTTTTTTACAGCTACATTTCGTCTACTTCTTTTGGTGTTTTCGAGTGGTTAGCAAAAGCAGTATTTTGTAGTCAGGCACTGCGTCAACTTTTCGCCCTTTCATCTTTCCTTGTTCTGATTACCTTCATAATAGCTGTAGCGAAAGGTTATGTCGGGACTCAACGCCAATCCATTTGCTGATCCATTTGCGGTTAGTTTGATTTAGCTCTTCCTCATTATTTAGCTTCTAAGAGACCGACATTGTTGAAAAACTTTTTTTTTTCAAATTTGCAACTACAGGGCGGGCCAATTCTTTTGCTCCTTTTGTTTTCAGCATAACTTTTCTTCTACGGCTCTTTTTGAAAATTTGTAAACGCAGTTTGACTCAAAGTCGAAAAACAATTTTTTGGCATATCAAAGGCGAAAATTTGATAAATCTCGAAAAATTGCCTTGATTCTCCCTAGTCAAGTCAAAACCAAATTCAAATCAGAATTTTTTTCGGTATCCATTAATGACCCGATCAAAAGTGAGAGTAAAAGTTAATATTTAGGACCCAAGCGTTCAAAAAGCCGCAAAAACAACCAGTGCA
>BBSZ01006533.1:0-26029 GCA_000981365.1 Subanguina moxae | reverse complement strand
AGGTAAGTCTGTGCGCGCATCTCTAACCCTTCAAGCCTCCTACGCCCCCTCCGGGGGCGTAGGGGGCTTGGAGGCTTGGGGTTGAGATGCGCACACACACATACCTGAGACATAAATCACTCGAAAATGACTCTGGGTGCATAAAACATGTATGCATACCAGAGTTTCTCTATGCAGTAGGCCCCAGTTAACAAAACCATGTTCAAGATCTTTTTTTTTGATTGAGCCCTCCTTAGAAAGTGGCCCCTTACTTGTCCCATAAATAAAAGTTGGGGTGGCGAGTTGGGGGTGGCGAGTTGGGATAGTGGCGAGTTGGGGGTGGCGAGTTGGGATGGTGGCGAGTTGGGGGTGGCGAGTTGGAAAGGTGGCGAGTTGGGTTTTTACCGTTATCAATAGTTGTGGTGTGATTAGGAGTTAGTAGTGTAAAATAGATTACCAGCTTCCCGGTGATTTATTTTCCCTACACTGGTTTACCTTCGGAGAGTTTCTCCTTCCAAAAAACTCTTTTTCACCTGTTGCACCCAGTAGTTTGCTTGATGTCTTCAGTCACGAAGTGGCCGAATAACCCCTTAAGAAAATCTTACACGAAGTATCTGAGTATCCGACACCAATAACAGTCATACACTGGCTAAGAAAGGTTGATGTCCACTTGGTGGATGTGGATGTCCACTTGGCGTAGTTTTTTACGTGTTTTCAGGTTCTTCTTCTTTTTCCTGTACTAACTAAAGTATTTCAAAGAAGTTATATATTTGCAGAACTGCCATTACAGCAATATTGCGAAAGACAGTAAAATATTCCATACAACGGTAATTCACCCCTGTCTTTAGGATACTAATTAGTCAATAAAAACAAGCGTTTCAGAGCTTGAAAGTAAAAAAAGTAAACACCAAGTAGACATTCACTTAATTCAGTTGATGTGTGGATAAACATCCTAAACGTGTGAAGCTTTCTTTCAAGAAAAACCGAAACGTCAATGGAATTCAGCATTATAATGTAAAGAATTCAGTTTTGTAACAAATCTTATCTCACTCGGTAGGTTTACCTAGTCCAAGTATCATTTCGATACGCTCTAGACATGACTATTTATAAAAAAAATAATTCATTACTCAAATCAATTTCTTATTCTAACTATTTTTCGATCAAATCTCACATATCTCAAAACATAAACCTGTTTCGTAAACGGAGTGCGGTTACCGGACATCTTGGAAGATTATTCGAAAATATCCGGTTGCCACCTATTTTTCCTCTAAAAAAATCCCTTTTTGAATAGAGGTTAAACAAAAAGGCCTCTAGTTCTAAAAATACCAATGAACCGGACGTTATGGAGAACGTTAATTTCTTTAAATTTCTTTTATTGTCTACAATAAAAATCGGCGAAATCTATTGGGATGTCTGTTATCGAGGGAGTTCGCTATTGAGAGATTCTACTATATCCAATTTTGATGACTGGTTTATTTTCTGATATATAGAGCTCTATTTTAAAACCAAATGGGATCTTTTTAGTGTTTTTTTGAGATGCATTTCATTAATCATTGCAACTTAAATCATTGCTATGCAGTGTTTCTGAGTATTGTATGAGAATTCAAGACTACGATTCGTAGTCTACGAAAAAGAATAAGAGGAGAGAATGGAAATGAGAATTCTTTAAAGTGAGAATTTTTCTCATATCGCTTCCATATTCATTTTTCATAATAGGATTATTATATCATTTTTGGAAATATTGTTAGAGTGTTAGGTGTTTGCCTGTCTGTACCTGTATTTTTAGTGTTCAAATGACAGCAAAAAGCGCCGGTTTTCAACAGAAGTTAATTGATGAAGCAGCCAAGCAAAACGACGATGAAGATCCATTTGCCGAGACTGCTCCACGAACTATCGCTCAGAGAGAAAGTCAGTATCAGAGCCGAGCTAGGAAACGTCCAATTTCACCAGATAGAGCTGATATGTTTGGTTAGTGCAATTTCTGAAATTGAAGACTAATTTTTAACAAAAATTATTTTTAGCTGACCAAACGCCAGATGTTCGTGATCGCACCTACGCGCAGATCATGAAGGAACAAAACATTACCCAAGAAAAGGTTGTGTCATTTGAATCATTTTATGAATTTGTAGTTACACTTGGCTTGCTGTTCAGGATAAGATTGAGAATGAGCTGATGGACAGACACAAGGCGGGCAATCTTCAGGCGGTGGCGGCATCGAAGCAAGCTCGGTTTGATCAGTCATCTAACTTGGATTCCTTGGGCGCGGGAAGTGTCACGCCATCGTTTGTTAGTGGAACAGCTCCTCGGAAACGTCTGAATGTAACATCGATTGCAGCTGAGGTCAGTATTCTTTTAACTAGAACTTGAAGTCGTTACATGGTTCCTGGTTTGCAATGCTCGCTTGTTTACTTTTTGTCATCATTACTTTGATATGTGTTGGAATGCTCCTTTGATGGTATACATTCTTTTAGGAGAAGACGCCAAATGTTGCCAGATGGGAAGAAACACCTGCACACTTTACTTCTGTTGATGCGACTCCAGCTGTGGGAGGAAAGCAATGGGATTCGACGCCTTCTCAGACGCCTCGACGAAATCGCTGGGATGAAACTCCGAAGGTTATTTTTTTTCTTTCAGTCCCGCTAACTTAATAATTTGCAGGAATCAGAACGGGATGGTGGGCTTACGCCTGGTTGGGGAGCAGAGACTCCGAGAGATTTGAAAAATGACGTCAGTGAGCCAAAAGTCGAAGAAACTCCCGGTGCTTCCAAGCGGCGTTCTCGTTGGGATTTGGTATTTTTTTATATTTTTTATCCATTAATTTATGCTTTCTTTTTTAGACGCCTTCTCAAACGCCTGGATCTGAAACTCCGATGAATGGCATGGACGCTGCGACTCCTTCAAAATTCACACCTGGGTATCAAAACGGAGGTATGACGCCATCGCTTTTGACGCCTGGTGGCTCAACTCCAATTGGAACGCCGGCTATGGGAATGAAAACTCCAGCTGTCCCTTTTGTGCCGATGACGCCAGAGCAGATGGCTATATACAAGTGGGAGAAGGAAATTGATGACAGAAACCGTGCTTTGTCTGATGAGGAGTTGGATGCACTCTTTCCGCCTGGTTATAAGATATTAGCTCCACCGTCCGGGTAAGGATAATTAATCACCTCGCTTTTGAATTTCTATTTAGTGGGTAATGCTTTTAAGGGGGTCTCTAAAGTATCCCAGAACACTTGAAATGGCAACTGCCTTTTCTCTATGTCTTTTTTGAGAAATAGTTTCTTATAGTAGTAGCTTCATTGTGTAGGTGAGTAGGATCAAATCCACATGTGGATTATGGTTAGATCGCTTTAATGGTTTTATACACGAGAAAAGTGCTTAAAGATCAGAAAGTTGCTTTTGTGAGCTGAATTGATTGTAAGACCAGTGTTCCGAACATGGTTTACAAAGAAAGGCTATTTCAAATATTCCGAAATATTTGCGTCACGCCATTCTGCTAAAAACTTATTTCTTAAGTTATGTTAAATTATGTTCCTTAAGCTATGTTCCTATTCGGACTCCAGCGCGCAAGTTGCTGGCTACTCCAACTCCGATGGGTGGTGCAATTGGTTTCTCGATTCCTCAAACTCCAGAACGAGGTGGTATTGGCGATAAAGGTGTTGGTGGGATATTGGATACACAACCGAAAGACAAGGAGCTTCCCGCACTAAAACCTGAGGATATTCAGGTTAGCTATAAGCAGCGCTTTTAAAATTCCCAAGTTAAACGTATTTTAGTATTTCGACAAGCTGCTTCTTGATGTCGACGAGAGTACTTTGAGCAAGGCTGAGCGCAACGAGCGCGAGATTATGGTAAAGTCTATTATTTTGTGTCTGCAATCGAGCTGTTTACTATCGTTCTTTTAGACCTATCTGCTGAAAATCAAGAATGGTTTGCCGCCACAAAGAAAGTCGGGTCTTCGAAAAATTACTGAAAATGCGCGACGATTGGGAGCCGGTCCACTGTTTAATCAAATTTTACCATTGTTGATGTCGCCTACTCTAGAAGATCAAGAACGTCATTTGATGGTTAAGGTTATCGACAGGATACTGTACAAGCTTGATGGTTGGTCATGTTTTTTGCTCTATCTTTGTAACCGTCGATTTTAGATCTTGTCCGACCTTATGTGCACAAGATTTTAGTAGTCATTGAGCCTTTGCTTATTGATGAAGATTATTATGCGAGAGTCGAGGGTTAGTCTCGTCCAGCTACTTAGACTTTTCTTATTTTCATTTTAGGCCGTGAAATTATATCGAATTTGGCAAAAGCAGCTGGTTTGGCAACCATGATTTGTAAGTCGTCGTTATCGATCATGGAATCGAGTAGATGTATGTCTTTTTTAGCTACCATGCGACCAGACATTGACAACGTTGACGAGTACGTCAGAAATACTACGGCGAGGGCCTTTGCGGTCGTGGCTTCAGCGCTTGGGATACCTGCACTACTCCCTTTCTTGAAAGCTGTTTGCAAGAGTAAGAAGAGTTGGCAAGCACGGCATACAGGTGAGCACCGATCTTCTGATAGTGAAATATAAAATTAACTTTTTTTCAGGTATCAAAATTGTACAACAGATCGCTATATTGATGGGATGTGCTGTGCTTCCGCACCTTAAGCCATTGGTTGAAATAGTTGAAAGTGGTCTGGTGGATGAGCAACAAAAAGTTCGAACAATAACCGCGTTATGTCTTGCTGCCTTGGCGGAAGCGGTCAGTTTTTTTCTCGTTTATGTGACCTTGTTTATGAAGATGCTTTTAATGGTTCGTCGCTCTAAATTTTCGATTTCTAGGCTTCTCCTTACGGTATTGAAGCGTTTGATTCGGTTCTTAAACCTCTTTGGAAGGGTGGGTTTTGAGCTTTCAAGCAAAGAGCTGTAATTTTTGTCTAGGTATTCGTACTCATCGTGGTAAGGGCCTAGCAGCATTTCTTAAGGCAATTGGATTTTTGATACCATTGATGGATGCAGAATATGCCAGGTAAACTAGTTAATGGAACTTTACGAAGCACAATTAATTTTTTTAGTTATTATACCAAAGAAGTTATGTTGATTTTGATCCGAGAGTTTGTTAGTCCTGATGAAGAAATGAAAAAGATAGTATTGAAAGTGTGTTTTTTTGGATGTAAGGCTCAATAATTAGTTGTCTTGCATAGGTCGTCAAGCAGTGCTGTTCGACGGATGGTGTCGAGCCTGCGTATATTCGCGAAGAAATCCTGACTCCTTTTTTCAGAGCTTTTTGGAACCATCGCATGGTATCCTAAATTTGCTTGTGCTTAATCTGGAAATTATTTTTCTATTGTTAGGCTATGGATCGTCGCAATTACAAGCAGCTGGTTGACACGACAGTAGAGATCGCTCAAAAGGTAATTTTAATTGAACTTTCCGACTTTTTTGGAGATGCATCGCGTTTATAGGTCGGTGCTGTCGAAATTATTACAAGAATCGTGGATGACCTAAAGGATGAAAATGAGCAGTACAGGTTCGCTTTTTAAGCTTTCTGGCGCCATTTGTAATAACTCGTATGTTTTTCTAGAAAAATGGTTATGGAAACTATTGAGAATATCATCTCGCTCATGGGTGCAACAGAAGTCGATTCTCGGTTGGAAGAGCAGCTCATCGATGGCATATTGTACGCTTTTCAAGAGCAAACTCAAGAGGTTGGCTTTTAATATTTTTTTGTGATATTTTAATATGCAAAATTTTCAAGGATGCAGTCATGCTGGATGGATTTGGAACTGTTTGTAGGGGGCTTGGTAGAAGAACAAAGCCCTATCTTCCACAAATTTGTGGTACAATTCTCTGGCGTTTGAACAATAAGTCTGCCAAGGTTCGACAGCAAGCGACGGATTTAGTAAGTTTTTGGCTTTTTATTTTTTAAATTTTTTAATGTTTCTGTTTTTTTCTACGTTATTTTTTTCAGATTGCAAAAATAGCTTCAGTGATGAGCATTTGTCAAGAAGAAAAGCTAATGGGTCATTTGGGAGTTGTGCTCTACGAATATCTTGGTGAAGAGTATCCAGAGGTCTTGGGATCCATCCTGGGCGCTCTGGGTGCAATCGTTACTGTTATTGGTATGACTAAAATGACGCCTCCAATCAAAGATTTGCTACCTCGTTTGACTCCTATTCTCAAAAACCGGTTAGCTACTTTCTTTTTTACATTGTATTTTCATCGAAGTTGCGTAATTTCAGTCATGAAAAGGTGCAGGAATATTGTATTGAACTAGTTGGCAAAATTGCCGATCGTGGAAGTGAATTTGTCTCCGCTCGTGAATGGATGAGAATTTGCTTTGAGCTACTGGAATTGCTGAAGGCTCACAAGAAGTCTATTCGACGTGCGGCGATTAATACTTTTGGATATATTGCTAAGGCTATTGGTCCTCATGATGTTTTGGCTACACTCTTAAACAATCTTAAAGTGCAAGAGCGACAGCTTAGAGTATGCATTGAATTGTTTCGCACATTTTCCTGACCAACATTTTAATTTGATTTTGCAGGTCTGTACTACTGTGGCTATAGCTATAGTTTCCGAGACTTGTGCGCCATTTACTGTTTTGCCCGCTATAATGAATGAGTACAGGTTTGTCTTTTTTCTCTAATCACGTGTCGGTGTTTTAATTGTTCGCGAACCAAAAGTGACAAAAGATTTATGATACAGTCGACTCTCGATGTAAGAGCACCCCAAAAGTTTGATCTACAGCCGGGTCTGACCATTTTTTTCCTCAATTTTTGACAGTTTTTTCAATTTTTGATACTGATGTCTCCAAGGCAAAAAATTGCAACGATTCTGAATTTGCAGATCGTTTTTTAAAAGCCAGCATTATTGCCGTCAAAAATCCAACTCTCGATATAAGAGCACTTATTTTCCAAAAAGGTTGCTCTTACGTCGAGAGTTGGCTTTTTAAAATGTGAAATTGTTGAGTTGCGTAAAAGCGATTGCTAAATTCAGATTCCTTATAATTTTTTACCCTAAAAACAAAAATATCGAAATTGGCAAAAGCTGTCAAAAATTGAGGAAAAAAATGGTCGGACCCAGCTGTGGATCGAACTTTTTGGGGTGCTCTCATTTCGAAAGTCGACTGTAATAAAAACAGCGGAAAAGACCCTAGCACAGACGTTAAGAAAAAGGCGCGAGTGCGACGCGCTATTAAAGCCCCGACGCTCGTGCAGTTATTTCAGCGCGTCTATGTGTTTTATTTTACACTTTTAAACGTAATTTTAATTTTAAGAGTTCCTGAGATTAATGTCCAAAATGGTGTGCTTAAGGCACTCTCTTTCATGTTCGAATACATTGGTGAGATGGCAAAAGATTATATTTACGCGGTTACTCCTCTTCTGATCGATGCCCTAATGGAAAGGTGCGTACAGTTTTCTCTGATTTCTCTTTTGATGTCTTTGTTTAGGGATGTCGTTCACCGTCAAATTGCCATTGATGCAGTCGCTCATCTCACGTTAGGTGCATATGGTTTTGGATGTGAGGATGCCTTGGTACACTTGATGAATTATGTATGGCCAAATATGCTGGTATGGTTTTACGATTTGTTGTTTGTGTAATATAATTGGTTTTTTATTTCTTAGGAGAATTCTCCTCATGTTATTCAGCGATTTGTTTTTGCTTGTGATGCAATGAGAGTTTCTTTGGGTCCTATTAAGGTTTCTTCACTTTTTTCACTTACCTGTCGTCTAGTTCTAATTTCAATCTTTTCCAGGTTATGCAGTATTGCCTTCAAGCGTTGTGGCATCCCGCGAGGAAGGTGCGCGAGCCGTGTTGGAAAGTGTTCAATAACCTCATTTTGGGATCTCAAGATGCTTTGGTGGCAGGATATCCACGGATCGAATCTACGGAAAGAAATCAATATATTCGCCATGAACTTGACTATGTTCTTTGATGTCACAAAGTGTCCTCCTAATGAAGGAGTTGTTTGTTGAGAAAAATTTGTCGTTCTTTTAACATTTGTGTGAAGGGATCGATTACAGTGGCGAGAATAAAAGCGGAAGACCTCTTAAAATTTTCTATTTATTCTCGTGATTTTCTAGACGCGTCGATTAGATATAATGGTGCATAGACGTTTCGCAAATATTTGCAAATGCAAATATTTGCGAAACGTTTCGCAAATTTTTGCATTTTTAAATTTTATAAATTTTGCCTTGGTCCCCCAAACTCTTTTTTTTACAATTTTTTTTTCTTATAATGTATGTGTTCGGTATATGTGTTCGGTGGACCGCCGAAAAAAATGCCTTGGTCCCCCCTGTTGTTTTTTAATCACTTTTTTGGTCTTTTTTTATTTCTGGCATTAACAACAACAAAGCATATCTAAGCATATCTAAGGTAAACAGCACCATGTTTTAGTTACTGGAGCTGCGCAAAGAAAAGTCTTGAAATGCATTTATGGTCAAGAGTATCGCTCGGATTCATCTCGCAGGTATGTGTGTGCGCGCATCTCTAACCCTTCAAGCCTCTTACGCCACCTCCGGGGGCGTAGGGGGCTTGGAGGCTTGGGGTTGAGATGCGCACACACATATACCTAAGACATAAATCACTCGAAAATGACTCTAGGTGCATAAAACATGTATGCATACCAGAGTTTCTCTATGCAGTAAGCCCCAGTTAACAAAACTATGTTCAAGATCTTTTTTTGATTGAGCCCTCCTTAGAAAGTGGCCCCTTACTTGTCCCCTCGTAAAATAATATCTAGTGCAATGAACCATATAAACAAATATATAGTAATGAAAAAAAAAACGAATGACAAAAAAAGTATTGGTGTGAAATATTGCATGAACTACTAAACCTAAAGGAAGCAAAATGTACGCTGGTTAACTTCTAACCTTTGCTGGCCTACACGAAGCCTAAAGGCTTATTATCAAAAGTGTGTGTGTGGCTTGCATCAGTGTGAGAGACAAAAAATCAAAAAGGAGCTGTTTAAAAGACATTATAAGAAAAAAAAAATTGTAAAAAAAGAGCTTGGGGGACCAAGGCAAAATTTATAAAATTTAAAAATGCAAAAATTTGCGAAACGTCCATACGCCGATATAATATGAGAGGCGTGTTTGTGGATCTTTTTTAAAAAATTTAAAGACTTCTAAATGCTGCTGTTTGTTGCAAGGTGGATGTTTTAATTTACTAACTAGACAAAAAAACAAACTTGATTTACTCGAACTCTATACGTGATTGCGATGCTTTGGGAATCAAGCATTTTTGTGGTAACAGCGCGGCATGCAAACAGTGAGTCAAAAAACATCACGAGGATGGATTTTGGACTTTTCGTTGGGGAGAATTTTGTAAAATCTGCTGTTTTCGTAAAACTCCCGCACGAATTTCAGTACAGCACTTCCTCAATGCTACATTGGATTTAATACTTAGAATTATTATTATTTTTTCGTTGCCTAGGCAGAACGTCTTATGTAGCAAATCTCATCGGATGATAGCATTTACATTTATCACTTCAGAGCAACCTTCGCCAATCGCTAGCTGACTAATTAAGATGCGAGGACGCGACGTTGCACTTTTTATTTTCGCTGCTGTATTTCGTTGGTTTTCTATATTACTTTTTGTTCCTGCAAGGTGGCTCGAAAAAAATCGTCGTGCCGATAATTGAGATATTAGAGAACTGAGAAATCACTTATCTAATAAAAAAGACAACTCGCCAAGTAAAAATTTCGCCAAATAACGTATTGGTACAAATACTTGTTTAAATTTCAAACTATTTGGCCAAATGTTTATTTTGGGTTTTTTTGCTGTTTTGCCAGAGAATATCTGGTAAAAATACGCTTTTAGTCAAAGGGTTACATATATCTGCACATTAGCTCATTTGTGATTTTCACTGACTCTTGTGCTCTAACAATATTTTATAAAGGATTTTTAGGCTGCCTCCACTTAGTGAGATAAAAATTGCTGGTTAAATAAGATCTCGGGCAAATAAGTGTAAGAGAATCGACCTTGTATATCATAAACCCGGAAAAATAGAAATGCTTAATTCACACTTTTGTTTTCTAAAAGCCCCCGCTATACTTCGGCGAAACATGCCTTGTTTCGCTAAAAAAGAAAACGTTTCGCGAAACAAACCCTCGAAACATGTTTCGCGAACCAAAATGGGACCTGTATCACGAAACATTTTTTGTTTCGCCCGGAACAGAAAATGTTTTGTCCCATTTGTTTCGTCAAACAGGGGTCTTGAAACACGAATTAAATTTATTTACAGCAGTCGCGAAGATACGGCTGACCCCAAAGAAGCGACGCAAGAAGACCCTGCCTAGGAGAAGTCCTTTTATTTCCGCTATTGGTTGTTAAAATGTTGATTTCTGAATAATTTTTTTGCCCTTATCATTTGCGCCATTTATTTTTTTCTTGCTTTGTTCGAGTGATTTATATTAGTGATCCTGTAAAAAACATTTAGCCATGGTTTTTTGCTCATTTCACTTCCCTGTTTCGGTATGTCTTGCAGGGGACCTACACAATTTTAGGTGTTTCTCCATGCACCAACCAAACCAAGTGGATGTCCACTTGGTGTGATTTTTTTCATTTTTAGGCGCTGAAACCTTTTCATGTACTAATCAGAGCATTCTAAAAAAAGTTTAGTAGGGGTAAATTACCTTATTATGGGCTACTTTTTAATTTTTTGAAAAATATGAGAAGCACCTCATAAAACGATATTTTGCTCATGTCAAACCTTCTTTAGTATACGAAACATGCCTTGAGAAAATGTTTCTAGGGACCGTTTCGTAAAACACTTTTTTGTTTCGCGAAACAAAAATGTTTGGGTAATTATTCGCGAAACATGTTTCGTGTTTCGCTGTTTCGCCGAAGTATAGCGGAGGCTAAAAATAAACAAAATTAAGCCTTATAGGCGAGTGAAGCATGCTATTTTTCCTTGCATGACATATACTTCTTTTTACATCAGATGTAGTTTTCCAGAGGGTAAATTAACCAAAAGAGATTGTGGTGATTTGCGAGGTGACCATGACGGGAATAAGATAGGATTCGTTACAAAACTGTTACATACGGTTACATAATAAAGTCAAATTCCATGCCAAATTCACAAACAAGACCAAAAACAAAAAAAGTTGAATCAATTAGACATCCACATCCATCAAGTGGACTTCCATTTTTCTTGGCTAGGATTTGGCTGGTATTGGTGTCGGGTACTCTTAAAGGGGTCTTGGGCTGCTATGCAGCCAAAAACGTTAAAGAATTAAATGGCGCTATTGAAAAGAGTGACACCCTACAGAAAGGTAAACGGGTGGACGGCAGGTTAACCAGCTGGAAGTAAGTAAACTGACTGTATTACTAAAACTCAATCACTCCACAACTACCATGTTCTGATGCAAGGATCCTGGTTTTAGCTTTAAAAAGATGTCGATGCTAAAAGACGCTAGCTATGCAAGTGAGAAGGTTAAAGAGGATAAAACTACATCTGATGCAAAAAGAAATATATCCGATACGAGGAAAAGGATTTGTCGCGAGTGGAACACAGTATAACAGTTTTTCATCTTTTGAAGTAGTTGCTTCATATGCTCTGCTATATTCCGTTGTCTGAACATCAAATTAGTAAAAAAAGAAGAGAAACTAATACAATAACTTATGACGAAAACATGACTAGCCAAAATGTTCTTAGTTCAAATAAACAATTGGCCAAACAGTTTTAAATTGAAACAAGTATTTGTCCTGATACGTAATTTGACGAAATCCTTATTTGGCGAGTTGCCTTTTTTATGAGATAAATGATTTTTCAGTTCTCTAATATATCAATTATCGGTGTGCCAAAAATCAATTTTTTGTTAACGACTACCCTGTAGCTAGGTGAAGACATTTAACCAAACCTTGATAGTGATTTATCTTCATTTTGTATTATTAATCAATGTCAGTTGTCAAGATAAGTTAGCGTTAATAAACTTCGATTTGAAAACACTTAGATAAATTTTTTTAACTTGTGTCTCATTTGTCTTAAGTATCGAGTTGTTCCGTAAAGAATTTGCTACAATTTTAGAATCATAGACTGTTCTTCTCGTGCTTCTGTTGTCATGATAAAAAGACAAGAAGAAATTGTGACGAGCAATGTCACAATACTAAGTCCATCAATTCTGAACAACAGCACAGAGGGAAAACCTGTTAGAGTCAAATTAATCCACAAAAGCGAAGAGGGTTTGGAATTTGTATGCTCCTTATTAGGAAAATATATTCATTTATTAATAACATGTTTTTCACAGAGTCCAAGGTTAATTCCTGGTCTGAAAATCGGGGGTAAGATTAAACTTTGAAAAATAAATAGTTATTCTAAAATAAACTTATTTTTCATTCGGCCACCAAAAGACTTCTTGTCGTAATGAGTAAAGTTATTTTTTTAATTTTGTTAGGCGAAAGTCGCGGAACAAACTTTCAACGGCCTACATTCCTCACTTTTTTAAAATATTGGGTAACTACTCAAATTGTTTTTAATAAAAAAAGTACACAAAGTGTTTCCTAAGTGAAGTATTCGAATCTCTTTGTGAAAGAAAATCTTTGAGAAAGAGAAGAATGAATAATAAGAGTGCAAAATG
The DNA here is from genome assembly GCA_000981365.1 of Subanguina moxae. Classification (NCBI taxonomy): domain Eukaryota; kingdom Metazoa; phylum Nematoda; class Chromadorea; order Rhabditida; family Anguinidae; genus Subanguina; species Subanguina moxae. The sequence goes on along the minus strand of BBSZ01006533.1, from coordinate 13,484 downwards.
AAGCACAATTCATAGTTGATTAAAACGAGTGTTTTGATTCGGCTATTTCATAGTTGAATGAGACGAGTACTTTTTTAATTGAAAACTCATTTTCTTTTTGGAAGCACTGTTTCTGAAGAGTAACCGCATACTCGGTTAGAAGTTTATTAACAAGGGAGATAAATTTTTGGCGGAAAAAGGATTAATTTGTTAGATTTAACACAATCATTTATTTATTTTTTGAATAAATCTAGTGAAGAAAATTAACCCAATATCAATGATCTGGAGTGCCCACATCGTATCGTCTGGACTTTCAATTTCTTACAAAATTTCAGATATTCTTGAAATAAAATCAGTTGTAGACGAAAAACATTCTGTGCTGTGCATGTTTACAGCCGAATGCGTCAATGAAAGTCGATATAAAGGCATGTTTTTAACTTCTAAGATTTGTCTTTATTCAATGAAATGTTTTAAAGACAAGTCTATTGTCATCTGCTCGAAAATTTTTGAGAACAGGAAGTGGAAAAACAGGTCAGCTAAGATTATGAGATATTAACAATGTAAGTGACTTTGCTTTAGTTTTCCAACCCGTAATGATTGCCTCGTAAGTTTGTATCCCATATTTTTCCTTATGTTAATTTACTCATGTACCAGGTTCGCAGAGTTGACAAGGAAGAGGTACGAGCGATTTGTATAATCCATGCGAATGACTTTTTATAAATAAACGAGTGGGAACTGGAATTATTATTATTAGGCCGCTTTGGACAGCATTGAGTTGACATTCAAAGAGCATTATGTGAGTCGAGCAGACATGTGGCTTTTTCGAAATTGCTTGATTAATTCTTGTGTATATATTGGAAAGGTGATTTTAATCATTTTAATGACAAAATCGGGTCAGAACATTCATCCAGGCTTTTGGAATCGCAGCAGAGTGGTAGTCCTTATTCTCAGTCATATTTTATTTATTTTTCCTAAAGCTTTGTTTTCTCTTTTCTGTTCACGGTTAACATGCGCTGGCCAGGTCAGCTATTTATGGACAAAAAATCATAGCGCTACGAAAAAACAGCCGCAACGAAATTATGGGATGAAGCGTGTCCACACACCTGCGGCTTTCCCTTGTTTGTAATCATGGAACTAAAGTCCCAAAAAATAAGTGAATCACTCTATAAAAATAGACCAGCGACTATAATCAGCAAGATTGAACACAAGAAGCTGACTTAAAATAGTAGAATGAACATAGCAATTAATTGTATAGGCTGGCCCGATTTTGTCCGGCCCGTTTTTGTCCGACCCGTTTTTGGTGACCCGCAATTTACCCGCAACCCTTTAATCTTACTGAGTTTTCTTCAGAAAGAAGAATGGCTAGGTATTTTGTGCACCGTTAGTGACATCTGGGTACGTTTAGCTTTTAAAATTCTTTCTAAACACGTTTTGGATATGATTCTATGTAAATACTAAATAGTAATTGTCGATACTAAATGGCTATTTAGGTCTCTGGAGACGCTGTAGTTTTCTTCAGTCTTTTCTCTACATAAGAGCGAATTGTTTACCAAGCTTTTGGTTTTAGGCATGGTCCGGCTATGTGTCAGAAAACACAAGAGTTGTTTTTCGGTCCTCCAGCTCTCAGGTGTTTTTTGGTCCTCACAAACAATTTTTAATTTTATATTTGTAATTGCTTTAGGTTCTCATCTACATTCAATTCAGGTTGTCACATTCGAACTTAACACTTTCATCTGCACCGTCCCATATATGAAATAATTTCTGAATATTCTATTTTTCCAACTTTTTCAATCTATTTTTAGTATTTTTTTTTGCCGTTTATTAGAACTTGAAATATTTAGTCAGGGTTATACGGAGTGGCCATGGTTTATTTCAATACTTTTCTGGTTTTTGTACTGGAACAAAACAGACTTAAATCGATGTTTTTGAAAATCAGAACTTTTGTGACTTGCGTTAATAGTTCTCAGTCATCTTGGTTGCATATGATTCTTCACGATATTTTACATATACAGTTGCGGACAATTGATAATATACTTTTTAGAATGCTCATAAATATGTCTAGAATGGACATTGTTAAAACATTCAATGCACATTGTATAGCTTTGATAGTAAATCAGGCGACATGTTTGGAGAGGGGGCGGTTTGAAATAGTGATGACTATTTGGCTTTTTGCTTCTTGCAATATAAAAAAAAATTATGGTGCTAAGCATTGCTGCGATGTTTTGCTGTAAATCAAACAGAAAACAGGAATCCCAAAAACCCAAAATCTCAAAGCTGGCCAAAAAAGCATCTCGAACTGGCTTAATGTCAAAGTGCCCCTCGTCAAACATGTTTCATGATTTACTATCAAAGCTAAACAATGTTCATTATATGTCTAAGCAATGTCCATTCTAGACAAAGTTATGGGGCAGCGATAGATTCTGCTAATCTAAATTCTGTCAAGGTTTTGCTTAATTCTACCACCAATAGACCTCTAATCTATCAACATATCGTAGCAATGTAAAAAAATGGACTCTAACAAGATAGATTCAGTGCCCTGAGGGAACTATGGGTGATCTATGGAGTTTTGAATCGCTGCCCCAATTATAACCATGCTATTATCAATTGTCCGTAACTGTGTATGTAAAGGTATCGGTTTGAATTATTTGAATTTCACTGAACATGATTAGCTGAAAGTTTTTCTTATATATGAGACAATGTGCACAGGAGTTGTTCCGAAATGTTGAACTTTTTTAGTTCTGAAATGTGGGACATTGACGACCAAGGAGATCTTTACTTTGAAAAATGTGCAAAAGGATTTCTTCCTACTCTCTTCAAAAAATGGCGTGACCAATTTTGCGTAATTTTCTTTGTTTTCGTCCAATCAAATTAGAGAGGTGTGAAAAGGGCGCCGGAAACAATGTATTGGGAAAAAGAGCGTCATTAAAAATATTCGTTATTTTCCGCGTCTTTCGATTTTTTTTGCAAAATATTTTTCCTATCGTCTTGGCTATCAAACAAACATAGCAGATCATAGTTCTGGCAATAGGCTCTCTAATTACAACACAGAAGGGTCTATTCTTGCACAAATTTAGAGTTCTTTATGTGTTAGTTTAGATTTTTTGGTTTTAATGTCTAAATTGTGAGGGATGCAACTGACTTCCTAACTACAAAAGACTTGCCGAGGAATCTCGAATCTGACTGCTACGAATGGACGTTCTCCGACGAAAAAAGCGCAAGGATGGGACCTAGCGAACCGATTTTGTCTGCTCTACATGCCAAAGTCTCTGCAAGTAGTAGCCGGACAAAATCCGCCATTTAGTGAAATTTTCCTAACTTTGGTTTTTTAATTCAAGAGTCTGAAGTCAGAACTCCAGTTTGTCGGATAGCTGAGGTCATAACAAATATTTTGCAAACAAAATTGGAAAAGCTGGAAAGTAACTTGGTACGCTTTTTTCGGCGCCCTATTCGTGTGTATTTATCAAATTTATTGACAGTCGTTTTTTAAAGGCACATCACGTTTCAATCATTGTCTTTTCAAGGTTTTCGTCAAGCATTTAGTTTTTCCATCCAATTGCTAATGCTTTCTAGATGGTATTACAAGCCTGAGAACATGGAAGAGGATATGATTAATAGACTGCGGGATTTCAAAGATCACAGAGACAGATATTATCAGGTACGCTGGCATTTAGTGGTTGTTTGTATGAGTTATTTCGAGCATGTGAATGAGATTCTACTAGCACTTATACAAAACAAAATATTCTGAAAATTTACGATTGAAAACTGTTTTTGGTGCTCGACCGAGTGACCAATATTTTTTTTTTCGCAAAAATTTATGATGTTCCCCTTTCCCATCGTTTGGTCAATCTAAGGCTAATTTTGTTGGTGGCCTCTGGATATGCTGTACAGCCGAACCTCTCTATAACGTTCATCCTCGGGACCGACCTCAAGTGAACGCTAGGGAGAGGTGAGCGTTATAGGGAGTGAATGTTAAGAAGTTGATTTTCTAATTTGTGATGAGTGACCGCCCGTGGTGTTGATTCCCCGCCCGTTGATCCCGATAATCCCCTAACGATGATCCCCTTACACCCATTTTTGACCCCCTTTACAAACACTCACCACAATCGCTAGCTATAAAAATTTTAGTCCAATTTTATCGTTTCTTTTTAATTAATTCTCGTTTGAAAATTCTTGTAGCTTTCTTAGGTTTTTATCGCTTTTGACATCCATGCTTAGCCGTAAAATAATCTTCATTCTTTTTCTATTTCATTTTCTTGAAGTTTCATCTTCTTTCTTTGAATTCATTTTGTAGTACACCTTGATTCAGATCTTCGTGCTTCACCGGTTTTCATTGAGACCGCTTTGCTTCGCCTCCATCATCGATTGCACTGAGAATTGGTGCTTTTTCTTTGATAATTACCATGATTGTTAATTGAGCTAAACCCAACTTCTTGATGACTTTTCTATAACTTTTGCCGGATTTTGCCGTAGAGATAACAAAAATGCAAAAAAAAATTTTTGAAAGGTCAAAGTAAAAATAGAATAAACTATGTTTTTGCTCAAATTAATCCTATTGAGTTAGATTTACATATATATATGTATATCTATAGATTACAGTCGAACCCCGCTATAACGAAATTCAAGGGACCGAAAAAAAATTCCGTTATAGCGCGGTTCGACTGTAATATAAATATAGATTTATATACAGTCAAACCTCGTTAAACTGGCACCCCTAATTCAAAAAAATGTGTTTGTGGCATTGTGTTTTTGACCTATGTTTTGCTGGTGTCTTCTGGGCATGTTATATACCAAAACGTAGCCTAGAATCTAAGCTAAATTTTGGTATATAACATGCCCAGAAGACACCAGCAAAACATAGGTCAAAAACACAATGCCACAAACACATTTTTTTGAATTAGGGGTGCCAGTTTAACAAGGTTCGACTGTAATCCCTCATTAAAAAAACGTTAAAAAAAGTTAAACAAGGGTAAATTTTCGTAAAAAATGAGGTGAACGCTATAAAGAATTTTGTTTTCTCTACCGGAACCAACCTTAGGTGAACGTTATAGAGGGGTAAACGCATGGAGAATGAACGTTGCCGGGGAGCTGGGTGAACGTTATGGAGGGTGATCGTTACAGAAATAATTGACTGTATACCAAAATGTAGCATATAATCTAAGCTATATTTTGATATATAAGATGCTCAGGAGTTACCAATAAAGCACAGGTCAAAAATGTCCCGTAATTTTTACTAAAATCATACTAAAAAATCCCTCTCGCCTTAATTTTTTGCTAATATGCCTCCCGTTAGCGATTTTACGGGAGGGTGGCCAACTTTAGTACTTATTATAGTAACTACAGTATCTTATCTTGCTTTAGGATTTTTACCGAGTTTTGGTTCAAAATGAGCATTACAATGATTGGACACCTGTTCTGTCCAAGGTTTTGTTCAAAATTTGGTATTTTTATTTTATTGACTGTCTTTCAGTTGAAACTAGCCTTCTATTCATACAAAGACTCTATAGAAAAACACAACCGAAAAGCATTTCCTGTAATTTTTTCCTAAATTGCGATATTGGTAAGTTTGGAACCAATTGCTTAGACCTACGTCGGACGAGAGCCTATTTGTGAACTATCCACGGCCGCAGATGGCAATTTTCTGGAGGTGTTAAATATATCAATGAATTGCTTCTTTGTATGCTTATTCATCAAATAAAATACCACATAATTTCCACCTATTTGCAGGTCTATCATTCTGATCGTCGTTTTGAAACAACTGGTCAGCAGGTCTGTTTACCATTTTTCCAAAATACTTACCCCAATTTTCAGATCATTTTCGTGTCTCCTGGTGGCGGCGTATTCAATGTAGATAGAGAGATGGTTAACTTGACGAAGCAGAGACTTATTGATATGGGGTAGGGTGCTTTTGCTACGGATTTAATTTTTTTGTGGTAATTATTTGTATGGTTGCAGGATCTCTCTGGATATCGTTTGTCTGGGTGAACAACCTCTTCACGCTGTGCCTTTGTTTGTGTTTAAGAACAAGTCTCCTACTCATCCATTTGAAGATTATTTCATTCCGTTAGCTAAATTTGGCAGTTATTAATGTGTTCATCAACTGCAACAACTTCGTTTTAGCCATTGGATGAATTACTCATACTATCAAATGACAAGAAGATCTGCTATTTCTACTCAATTCAAAACGCGTATCAACTTCCCCAGTGACCTTGTAAAGGTGCTAAATGTTTGATTAAAGCTAAATATACTTCGTCCCTTCTTTTGTTCTAATTTTCCGCTTTTGGGTTAAGAAATTCTAGCTCTCTTTTCTGCCTTTGCTTTTGTCTTCTAGCTCTGGCCTTGGATAGTCTTCTCTTTCGTTTTATCTAGTTTTTCTTTGTCAGCTTTTGATTGAGTGGTGAGTTTGGTGGTAAAATACAGCCTAGTAAAATGGGCGAAATTTCACTGCGCCAGAGACCAAAAACGGAGATATCGATTCCTCTCTGTCAGTCTTATTAATCTCGTCCTGTTCTTGACAAATTTTTATTGTCCAATTCAATATATTTACCACTATGTATCTTGACGCCGATCATCTAACAACCAATTTTTTTTAACTATTGGTTTTTCAGCATTCCGAAAAAGGACTTGTGCTTGAGCAGAAGATCGACAATGTGACTGATATGGATTACTACGATGAATGTGCCTTCTCCTCTTTTCTGCAGACTAATTTTGGAGCTGCCAGCAATAACCTCAATGAACTATACAAAGAACTTGGGGTGGTAAATAGTGGCGGCAATAATGCAATTGCCAATAGTACTGTCTCTGTAGGTTTTTTACAAACCAATTTTATTTCAGGCAAGTGACCCTTTTAGTACACTACAAGGTCAAATGCGGTTCAGAGTGAGAGGCAAATAGTTGGGTCATTGGAATGTCAAGGCAGCAACATGCCGGCATGTGTTGAAGTCCTTATTTAAATACCTAAAATGAGTTACGTATTTAGGAACGCCGACCTGATGAACATTTCCGCGGTGGCTCGCTTGAATCTAAGCACAAAGGGGGTGGTATGCCACTTTTCTCTTTTCACTTAATGCTGATAGTAGTTACCGTATTTTCTCTAATAAGACCCAACGGGGCCTTATTTTTACACCTGTCAGAGTTAATGGTCGGGCATTGAGCAAAAAGAGACATATATTAATTTTCAAGGTATTAATGATGTTGAATTGGTTACGTTTGATGTTTAAAATGCCTTAAGTTGGAAGCTACCGTCAAATTAATCATTTATCCCGTCAAAATACTCATTTACACCGTCAAATATGAATTTCCCACAAAATACTGTGCTATACGATGTGCTATCCTCACGTCACAATGGACTTCAACATATATTCAGTATCTACCTAGAAAAGATAAGAGGTACACGCATTGAGAGATTTTAGGTCTTCACCGATTCATTCTGGTGGTGGAGCAGCTGGTGCATGGTTGGAGCGTTAGCAATCAGCAAGAAGTTTATATCGATTCTCTGTCGCAACCATTTAAATTAAGAATGAAAAGAGGCCGAAAAAGGAAGTTTAGCCGAGATTTAGAGCTTAAGTACTAAGTACATTTATTGAAGAGCTCAATCGTTGCCCTTTATTTATAGCCCTTTTTGCTTTTAACGAATAGTAGTCAGTTATTCTTTTTTATAAGTCTACTAAGCTAAAAAAAATACAAGAACTATAAATATGAAAAAAATATTGGCTAGGTAAATGATTTGACAGGACATAATTAGACGGAACAAATGTTTAATTTGATGGGTTAAACTAGCTACAGCCGTTTGAATTGTGGTGTGAAATAATTATATCTATATCTGGGTGTGGTCATTGATTTTTCAGTCTCTCGGGAAGTAGGCGGAGCCCCCGCTCATTGCAAAGTTGGGCTTTATTAGAGAGTACAATTGTCATTGTGAATACTTTTTGGTTTCAAGTCATGCGCTTTGTCTTTCAATTGCAAGCAAAATTTTTTAAGTTACTAGCCAGAAGATGATTACCCAAAATAATTTTCCTGAGCAAGCAATGCGGGCACTCATTAACCCATTCAGACCAGGTTTTTTTGAATCCCATACTTCTTGTATGAAGCAAATGACACTGTTTTTTAGAGGAATTTATTGTAAGGATAACAGCAAATCGAAGGTTGATCAGTATTAAAATCTTTAATAATGCTATATGTATTATTAAAATCTGGGATTCAAATCATTACACTCTGCTTGCAGACGTTGGATCCATGTGTTTCCTGTGGACAGACGAGGTCGAGCCAAGTTGGCTCACCATTATGTTGTTGGTCAAAGTATAGTGCACGTATTGCAGACGGTCGAGCCGGTAATTATTCTCAGAGTTAATGGTTACTGTAATATGGTGGTATTATTTAGGAACCAATGGAAGCTACTCAAACATCAGCAGTTGCGCCTTTTCACAATGGATCTCCGGCAAGACGTGCTCCATCTCCATCTCTTCAGAACACCGCATTGGACACTTATTCTGAAAACAAAGTGACTGGACTGGGTGCTAAAGGAAAAACTATGTTGGTTATATTAATTAGTGCTTTCTGAAGTCATCATTATTGTTTTTAGGGTGTGGGCATGGGGCTCTACTGGAGAAGAAAAGTGGAATCCCGACATGGAGATTGGAATGGACTGGAAGTCCTTGGTAAAGCTATTTAACTGCAAAGAAAACAATAAAGCCAACTTTCGATACAAGGCCACCCTTGGGACCGAATGGCGCTATCCGTGTTCTTCAATCGCTTATTTTCGACTGGAAAAATCTTGACCGGTAATTCCCCACTAGGTAAATTCTTCGATAGTTCCTCGACACAATTAGTATGACCAAAAAAACTATATGACTTTGTATTGCTGTTTCTCGGTCGATAATTGTTTTTTTGAGCCCATCTTTTTTATTTTGAAGCTCAGACATTCCTCTTTCGTATTGACGTTTAGAAGAGGATTAGCGAGGGTTGAGTGTGTTGAGTAGAAGTGTCGTATTTCATGAAAATGATTTAAAAAACAATTTCAGGTGCGCTCTGGTCTTCTTCCGATCACAACCGACTTTTTCCCAGATGCTAGAAGTTTGAATGACTATCATATGATGGTAATCTTAGTGAAATTACAACCAGGCAACTTCATTTGGTGCCGATAGCAATTTTTAGTATGAAATAGAGCCGAGAAGTGTAATAACGGGTGATAAAGCAAAATCCGGACTGTTTTTTTTTATTAAGTCACCAATAAATGTAGTATGTCATTTTAACGAGCAGAAAAAATTCTGAAACGCTTCTGTCTTACTGGCTCTCAATGACTCCATTTCTGCGAATGTGATCAATCCTTTTCTTTCTGCTCTCCGACAACTTCCGTACAATCTCCAGCGGCATTTGCCTCAAGCATAACTTGATGCGATTGGTGAGCTGGCGGATCTTTTCGGCTTTCCAACCATTAGCCAGACTTTACTTTTCAAAATTGACAAGAAACTTTAATGGAACGGGCTTATGCTGGAAATTAGTCGTCGATGATCCAAGAGAAATTTGAAAATTTTCTGCAAAGTCGTCCACACAAAGTTTTGGAGCTAGAAATTTGCTGTTCAGTGCCTTAAGGAATGCATTCTTTTTGCGGGCTTCAATTTTTTAGGTTTCACAGAGAGTTCTGGATTGTTTTCTGATTAAGATGGGAACATTCAGCAGCTTGGCACTGCGAAATGTTGCCTTTGTTGTTGAAAAGACGCTTCAGAGTTGCCCAAATTACTTGATGCCATTACTGCATTTAATCCAGCTGAGCCCGATTGTCGTGTAGCCGGCAGATCATTGTCAAAACTTTTTAGAATGACGTAATCAGTTGTTTTGGAGCACTCCTTGGGCCACAAAATGCTGAAGAGTGTGCAGTTTTTTACCGATGTCACAACCCGCCCCGCAAACCCGCACTTGGATTTTGACCCTCCAAAACCCGCCCCGCAAACCCGCAAAACCCCAAATGAACATCACTACTTATCACTCGATATGGCATCAAATTACGTTGCCTTGGTCAAAAAGCAGTTGACTTATCTTTTTTAGGAACACCAGCTTATTTTTTATTTTGATGAACTAAAGTAGGTATTTCTGTGAAAAATAAAATGATAAATGTGTGTAACAATTGCAGAAAATGGGTTCCGCCAGAACACTTTCCCAACCCCAAAGAATGGCATCTGCAAAACCTGTTTTTCGACCAACTCATTTGCCAGCGTTTGCAGAGAGGCTACCAGATTGTGTTGCTACCAAAAGAGATGATCCATTCTGCTATCAGGTTGTTGTGTGCTCATCACATTTAGCTTGACCGTTGGTTTTTAGAAGAATTGTCCCTGACAGGACTCGTCAAACCATTTTGCGAGAAGTTTCCCTTTCCTTCAACCACATCTATCACAGGTTACTTATTTTTCAGCATAACAAACATGACAATTATTTTTTTATCACAGGCAACTTGAGCCTATTTGTGTATAAAACTGAACACCAACCCTTTTTTGTTTTTTTTTCTATCTTTTTTGTATGTCCTAACATGTTCTAAGCATTTTTAGTACTGTTTTGGGTTAAAAATTCTGGCTCTCTTTTCTGTCTTTGCTGTTGTTCTCTAGCTCTGGTCTTGGATAGTCTCCCCTTTTGTTCTGATTTTCATTTGGGTACTGTATAGAAAAGAGCCATGAAACAGTTTTATCATATGTTGACTAATAAAAAATATGCTGGCTGACAGTCCCCAAAACCCTCGTCTATATATTTTTAAATTGTAGGATCTCAATGGTAACAGATGAGCAGCAACAACAAGTGCTCATCCAACACTTCACACCCAAGATTGCTAAACTTGCTGACGACGTACACCTTAGCCGTTTGTTGGCTTTAAGTTCATCTCTTTTCAGACCACCAACTCGGAGCGGATTAACACTTATCGCTACTTGTTCCAAGTACCTGACAACTCCAATTACATGACCAGCACCACCTGGTAAATTTAGGCATCCACCCACAACTAGTTAACTATTTCTAGTCGTGGTTTCAGCTTCAAGCACCACAATTTGGACAAGCTGAATTGGAGTTTTTTGGATTCGGAATTGGTAAAGAGAATTAATTTTTTATTTTTTTCAATGTCTTCTACGTTTTTACAGCAAAATCGCTTCAACCCATTCTTGTTCAAAGAGGAAATGAAATGTTTTTCTTCTAAGTAATTTAATTGGAGTATGGCCACAAAAAATTTTACATTTAATTCTCAGGTTTATGGTCTTGCCGGAAGGTAGGAATCCTTATTCTCAAATACAATGGTGTGCAAAAAGCAGTCAAATTTTATAAAATTTTTTATTCATGGAAAAATTTCTCTGTTATTATGCATGTATACAAGTATCTTGCACATCACTTCATAGCATTTTTGTCGCTCTTTCGAGTGGCTTATCGTAGTAGAACTTATGTTTTGTCCTTACGCACAATATACTGCATTTTGTCGAAAGAATTTGCTTTTTCGCTGTGCAATTTTTTCTCCTGCATTAAGTTTCTTCAAGTGGCAAGTGTGATGATCACCGATATCAGAAACTGTCAAACATGGTGGTGGAAGTCTTGTGGTGTGGGGATGCTTCTCGAGTCTATTAGTTTGATCAATCATTCGTCTTGAGGGAATTATTGTTGATATAATTCTACTACGATACACCATTCGAAAGAGCGACAAAAATGCTATGAAAAGGCAAAATATTTGTATACATGCATTGAACAAAAAGTTTGCCATAAATAAAATTTTTTATAAATAACACTTTTGGAGTAGTTGATATGCGCTAAATCTAATCTAGAGCTCGGCTGTAAAGCCACATTAATGGAAGGATCTTTGTCAGCAAATCAAATATAGGCTCACCAAATAGTTCTGCACTCTGACCCATAGATTGGAGTCGGTCGAGGACCAGCTTATGCATACAACAATTTTATATCCCAAACCTGTTTTCGCAAGTCTTTTTAGCACTTACACGCCCATCTGCCGCACCACGATGTGTAAAAATCCAGTACTGTGGTCACTGAATATGTTAACGAAAGTTATAAGAAATAAGGCATTGAAAATCCGTCACGAACTTATGTTCCACCCGTTAGGACCATACCCCTAATCCAAAATCGTGTTTTTGGCATTGTGTTTTCAACCTACTTTTTGGAGACAACTCCCAAGCAAGTTAAATTGTACTCAAATTGTAGCTTATTGTTATAGCTATAAATTGGGTGGTAACTTGCCTAAGACTTGTTTGGAAAAAGTAGGCCAAAAACACGATTTTGAATTAGGGGATGTAGTTCTATCAGAGATATATGTGATGCAAGGAAAAGGATTTGTCTGAAAATCGTCGTTTTCGACTATCATTCTAGAATTGTACATTGCATTGTAAATTTCTGATTATACTGCTGAAAGTGGTTCCTTCTTTTCATGATCTCTCTGCACTTTTTGAAAAGTTGTGAAGTTTGCGAGATAGAGCCATATATGTGCTACATATCTGTTTACTACAAATCCCCTTACTTCTTTTTAGTCACCAAAAAGAACAAGGAAGTGTTGAGTGAAAGAAAAGCTGACATCTACCACCGCCTGAACAACACGGAAGAGATGGACTTCAACTTTATGAAATTCGTGGAAGGCATGAACAAAATTCGCTCTAACACACCCCATGGCCATCAGAAGAAAAACTTTAGTGGAGGTGGCAATATGTCTGGAACAGGGAGTGGAAGTCGGCCAAGTACTCCTTTGAGACACTTGCAGGATAACTCGTTTAGCTTTGATCCTGCAAGTGCATCGTCCATTGAGCTGATCAACTGTGATGTGGCATCTGTTGTGGTAGGTACATCACCAAATTTATCCTAGAGATGCCATCATTGTGTTGCAGTCGGCTTGGTCAACTCAAATGGAACAAACACCCATTTCCCTGCCTCCAAAAAACACCCAAACCCTGCCCAGCTCTATCTTCCTCTCCTACGACTTCATATATTGGCTGATGCGCAACGTCAACAACCTGGATGTGCAAGAGGAGGCACTTTGCTTCGCCAATCGTCTGGTTGAAGAAGGTAAAATCCGACTGTTGGTGACTCCAAATGATGTTGATAACTACGAAATGGACTCTTGCAAGTCTTCCACAGAGCAGGCGGAGCAAAAGTTTCGCTTTGGATTCTTTTTGTACTGGTCGGTTCCCAACTTCTCTATTCCCTATCTTTATTGCCTAGTTTCAGCATAGTGCACGAGAATGTGGAAGCAGACATAGACAGGGTAGACATGAAAGGCAAACTAATCCAAGTGGTGACTACTTATACTAGTCCAATTCATGGTTGATTACTATAGAATAAATTTAGGCTTTGAGTAAACCTTGTTTGGACAATTCCCTGTCAAAACCTTTGCTCTCCAACCGGGATTGTCGTTTTAGACCAAGGGTTTGTATTTATTTGCTGTTTGGTCTTTTGGAGTTTGATATGGGTTCTGCAAGAACTCTACTCAGGTCCAACCCTCAGATTAAAGGGCTATTTTGGAGTGATTTACAACTGTGATC
>BBSZ01006530.1:0-23111 GCA_000981365.1 Subanguina moxae | reverse complement strand
GGGGGTCCTCGGGGGTCCTCGGGGGTCCTCGGGGGTCCTCGGGGGTCCTCGGGGGCTCCCTGGTGCCAGCATTAGGTCTTTTTTCATTAAAATTGAATGTAGCCGTCTAAATAGCCCGGTGTTTCCCAGGAGCCCCCAGGGACCCACTAGGAAAAGCCCCCGGCCTAACGGCCCCACCCCTCTGGCACTAGCACCAGAGGGAACCAAAAAGTATGACAGCGAAGTGTAGGGAAAATAGAGAGGATATATAAAAATTAAAATAGTTTAAAGTGCTGGGTTCCGGATGGCTAGACCGCAATGGCTAGAGAAAATTTTTTTATGCATCATATCATATTTGAGAAAAAACCGGATTCTGGTGACCGGAATCCGTACGAATTCCGGTTCGGTCTCCAGCACTAGTTATATGGCTTAGTTTCCTTAGTGTAGTACCTAAAAATACCATTACTTTTCGACTTCCTAAAAACTGTATTTCTATGACTAAAAGGGTCGGAAAATAGCTTTCTTGTGGGGAATTATTTTTATAGAATGCTTATGCATGTCGTAAAAAATCCGGTATCCGTACGGGTTTTGGTTTTTTGCCACCACCGGATCAGGGATCCGATTCTTTTCCAGAGATCCTGTCCGGAATCCCTCCGGCACTTCCATCCTCCAGCACTAGTAATGGGGTGGTTTGCCTATGCTCCAGGGGGTTCACCATGGTTTACAGTTATAAGAGTTATTACTAGAGTTATAGGGATAGTCCAGTGTATATGAAACAAAATTAATAAGAAAAAGAGACAAAGAATAGTGGTTCAAAACGTCCTTCACTCTATATCAAGATATAAGATTTCAAATTAGACAGAGCGCCTTACTAGTGGAAATAGGTTAGTTTATTTGCAGGATTGGGCTCAACAATTGGAACAACAAATTGGTGGAGATGTCCAGCCACAAGATCTTACAACTGTTAACGTAGCGATGCAAAAGCAGACAATGATCGAGTCGGAAATGATGAAGAAAGTGCAGCATCTCGAATCTCTGCAAGAGATGGAGCCCAAGCTTGAAGAAATGCATCCAGAACAGGTTAGATATTTTTGATTACAAAAATAATCAAAATGATCCTATAAAAATCTATTTTCAGTTGGAGGACATTAAAGCACACCGCATTGCAGTTACCGAACAGTTGCAACGTCTCAAAGCTCCATTGGACGATCGCCGACGAGTGTTGGAGCGCAAGAAGGCTGCCTTCCAGTTTGTGCGAGATGTTGAAGATGAGAAGATGTGGATGAATGAACGACTCCCTATTGCGAAAACGCCTGAAATTGGAACCAACTTGTTTGACTGCCATCGCTTGCAGAAGAATCTGCAGTCATTGAAAAATGAAATTGGTAGGCTATTTTTTCTGAAACATTTGCATAAATCCTCTAATAGACATAAAGACACCATAATTTTTTTTGTCATGCTTTTTAGAAAACCACGAGCCATGGATCAACGAAATAGTCAGCAACGGACAAACGCTCATAAACGAAGGGCACGCCGACTCTCCCGCCTTTCAGCATAAAATCGACGAGTTGCATCAAGGCTGGGCCGAAACTAAACAAGCTATTGAGGACAGGAAAAATCAACTTAAAGAGAGTGAGAAAGCCCATCAATTCCTCTACGACTGCAATGAGGCGGAGGCGTGGATGAGTGAACAAGAGTTGTACATGATGGGTGACGAGAGGGGCAAGGACGAGTTCTCCACACAGAACCAAATCAAAAAGCATGAAAGACTGCAACACGACATCAATTCATTTGCAGACACCATAAGGTGATTTGTAGCTCTAATTAAGATCAGAGCTGCTTCTTATAGCAAATATATTTTTAAACTTTTTTTATCTAAGGGAATTGTCCACCAGAGCCAAAAAGTTCATTGATGAGAGCTCACCGTTGAGTGAGCAAATACAAACACGCCAAACACAGATTGAGAAATTATATGCTGGCCTGCAAGATTTGTGCAAGGAGAGGAGAAAGCGATTGGATGAGACCCTGCAACTGTATGATTTGCACCGCGAGATTGACGACTTGCTGCAGTGGATAGCGGATAAGGAAGTGGTGGCCGGAAGTCATGAAAATGGTCAAGACTATGAACACGTTCAAATGCTGCAAGAGAGATTCCAACAATTTGCTAGAGACACAGAATCTATCGGATCTGAGAGAGTGGCCAATGCTAATGGCGATTGTGATGATGTGGGTTTTGTTGTCATTTTTAATTGTAAAAATGGACATTTATACAAATTTAATCTTGTTCAAAAATTGCCAATCCACTCATTTGTAGCTCATTCAACAAGGCCACTCTGACTCTGCTACAATCGCGCTGTGGAAGGACAGTCTGAATGAAGCCTGGGAAAACTTACTTGAGCTTATTGATACCCGTTCCCAAATGCTTGAAGCTTCTCGTAGGATGCACAAATTCTTCCATGACTGCCGGGATTGTCTTTCCCGCATACTGGAGAAGACTCACAGCATGCCGGACGAGCTGGGCAGAGACTCTTCTTCAGTAGGTGAGTAAAGAGAAAATGAGACAAAAAAGATAACTGAGAAAAGATAAAGCATCGATTTAACTTATCAGATTTAACTTATCAGATTTAACTTATCAGATTTAACTTAGGAGCTCTTTCCCGCAAACACCAAAACTTCCTCAAGGATATCGATGCAATTGGAGCACAAGTGCAGCAGATTGAGGATGATGCTAACTATTTGCGAGATTCTTATGCTGGAGACAAAGCTATAGACATTGCTAATAGGGAAAATGAAGTCATCAAGGTGAGTAGTTTCCCCAGCATTATTTGAAAATTATTGATTCGTCGTATTTCTTTTGATAGCTCTGATTTAGCCTAGTTAAAAAGAAATAAAAAAGTTTTGATTTTGGGCCTGGCGTCAATTGCGAGCGACTTGCGAGTCTCGCTCCACCCGCCTGCATGACACCTCAGACCTGTTCAAGTTTCTGAACATGGTCCGAGACCTTTTGTTGTGGATGGATGAGGTGAAACGGGAAATGACCAGTCATGAGAGACCTAGAGATGTGTCTGGAGTAGAGCTGGTAAGCGACAATTTACGAAATGATACATTAATATTGTTCAACTCATAGCAATTTTAGCTCATGAACAACCACCAAAGTCTGAAGGCTGAAATTGATACTCGAGAGGAGAACTTCCATGCCTGCATTACTCTCGGCAGGAATCTGTTGGACAGAAGACATTATGCGCTAACCGTAAGTTGCCTTTTTTGTGTATATTTTAGAGTCCTATTCTTGTGGGCATTTATTGAGAAAATTCAAATAAATTAATGACACTACGCATTTCAGGAGATTGAAAAGAAGTTGATTAAATTGACCACTGAAAGGGCGGACATGATGCACCGCTGGGAGGATAGATGGGAGTACTTAAGACTTAGTGAGCATAATTGACAATAAAAGCTAAGCCTAAGAATTCAAACCATAAATTATACGTTTTTCAGTTCTGGAAGTTTATCAGTTTGCCCGTGATGCAGCGGTAGCCGAAGCAAGTTTTTAAAATTTACTCATAGAAGAGAGCTGTATCCGAAAAATTATTGAATAAATATATTTACAGGCCTGGCTTAACGCTCAAGAACCCTATCTACGCTCCATGAACTTTGGGCGCAATCTGGAAGAAGTCATCAAACTCATAAAAAAACACGAAGCTTTCGAAAAATCAGCAGCAGCTCAAGAAGAACGCTTCATGGCTCTGGAGAAATTGACCAATTTCGAGGTACTTAACTATCAAAAAAACCTACAGTCTAATGAAATTCACTGCTTCAGCTCAAAGAGATGCAGAGAAGGGAGTATGGAGCTGATGAGGAGCGTCGCCGAAGAGCTGGCAGCTCTCCTGCACAAGGACATCATGGAGGACCGAGAGGCTCAAGGGGAGAAACCCATTTCCAAGCCACAGAAGTAGCGGGTGCGGGTGTATCTGGACCAGGTCTGTTAACTACTTAGACACAAACTAAAATTATTGCTTTTAATTTTTTATTATTTTTATCAAAAAAACTTTTTATGCAAAAACATTGGTCTCGCGACAAAAAGATTTTGAAAAACAGCACAGAAATATTATTTTTTCAAAGAGCCTATATCCCAACACAAGCTTGTTTGTTGTCTCGTGTTTGATGGTTAACACCCACATAAATGTTGTGCATGTCTGTTTGTGATTGCCATCCTGGTGATTTCAGGTGGGATAGGTGTTGCACAATTGGCTACCACGTCCACCCATTCCTTGGGCAAACCTAGAGCTCCGGCATCCAGGAATGTGAGAAGCAAGACACCTTCACTAGGTTCGTTATTGCTTGGCTTTTTGGTGGTTGCTACAGTTATTCTAGTCTACTAATAAATAAACTAATGCACTTTAAGTTGAGAGTGTACCGTATTTTCTCTAATAAAGCCACACTCTCTAATTAAGCTACACCTGCAGGGCAAAGACTAGCGGGGTAAATCCTGTTTTTATTGCATTTTTAAGATAGAGCCAAAAATTTTTGGTCTTTTAAAAATAGAGCCACATGTGATTCCATTAGAAAAAATACGGTAGGCAAGTGACTGGATTTTTGAGAAAAAAAATCGTTTGCGTACTCAGACTCACACTCACATGTTTTATCTGCAATGAAATATACGCAGGGATTCTGCAAAACTACTAGCTTTTCAAAAATTTATAACTTATGATTTACGTTAGAAACTTTTTTGGTATTATTATTGGTATTGCAGCAATAAAAATAACCTCCATGTAGTGGTCTAAATAAAAGTTTAAGTGATTGATATTAAGTAAGTTTGTTGTGGTTTTATTGTTGTGGTTGTTTAGAGCGCTCCACATCTCGACTACAGAGTGAGCCCTCTTCCTGGAGACTTTCTTTGTCCAGAGCTGCACGTTTTGACAGCCATGATTATAGAGGTAAGTGAGTGTG
The DNA here is from genome assembly GCA_000981365.1 of Subanguina moxae. Lineage (NCBI taxonomy): Eukaryota > Metazoa > Nematoda > Chromadorea > Rhabditida > Anguinidae > Subanguina > Subanguina moxae. The sequence goes on along the minus strand of BBSZ01006530.1, from coordinate 18,185 downwards.
TCGACATTTGGAGTGGTAGTGCTGTTCTATCTACAAAAACTTGGAAAAGAATGTTGTAAGAATACTTAATAAATAACATTTTTGGCACTAAACTAAATAATTTATTCTACCCGCTATAAATTTATTAAGTGTAGTTTTTTTGGCTATCACCAATTATTTGAGGGGAATACCCAGTGATTTTTAAATATTTTTTGAGCTTTTTAATACAAATCTTATATTTTATGGAAATTTTTTATTCTGGGGGATCATAGAAACCATTTCATTGCCAAACGGCTGTAGTTTAGAATCACCTTTTTTTGTTCAGGCACACACACCAGCGACCACACCTTCGAAGGCAATGTGATTAGAAAACACACTTTTGAGGCTGGTGATCGGAAAGCATCCAACCGGTTAGTTTAACATAGTCTTGCAAATTTCTCGAGCATATTTTTATTAACTGTAGTTGATTGTAAGAGAAAAACTATGGTAAGAACTAAACTGTGAATAAACTATGAAAACAGTTGTTAACTATTAATAAAATGTATGGATTATTAAAACAAGTGTGCCTATATTCCTACATTTCAGTGCCTGGGAAAAGCTGTTTGCAGTGCTCTATGGCAGTCAACTCTTTTTCTACAAAGACCAAAAACACCGCCAACAACAAGACCAAGCCCAGCCCTCAACTTATCATAATGAAGAACCACTACATATGCCTGGTTGTCATGTAGAAGCCGTCGATTACTCGAAACGGAAACATGTGATCTCACTTAGATTGCCTTTCGGCAGTGAATATTTGCTGCAATGCCAAGACGAGGTTCGCTTTCGATTATAAGTTGTAATATTAGCTTGGCATTACTTTGAATACTATTGCTTTAAATACTTTAAAAAATATTTTTAAAATATAGTTTTGTATTTTTTATTGTAGGACGACCTCAACAAATGGCTTCACCAACTTCAAGCAGCTGCTGGACTAGCTCAACCACAAACAAGCTTGCCCAGTCAGCCAACTACCACACAAGAAGCATTGCAGTCCAGCCAAGAGGGAGGGAAGTCCAAAAAAGGTGGTTTCTTCTCGAGGTCAAAGAAATGAGTGAGCCAAGAAGTCGTTTTGGAGTCACCCATATATGTGCTAATGAATGATAAATAACTATTTATTTGTTGGTTTTTTCTTTTCCTGCTTTCTTTCTCTGTCTTTTGGTTGCTCTTTAATACCCACTAATTTTTTCGGCTGCTTATAATTGCTAGATTAGAACTTAATTAAATTGTTCTACTCTGTCTTAAAACTTCTATTCCTAAAAATTATTCTATTGGTCGGTAAAAGGTTAAAATATCCTAGGATTAATTCATATTTTTAATAGGCTAAAATTCTTTAAATTAGAGGGGATAAAAAAGATAATCGGATGGTGTGAGACTCCAAATCTCATTCCCAGAAAAATTTAGTTTTTGTGGAACCCATCAAAAATCGTCCAACAAACTTTCAAAATAATGTTCACTCAACAAAATCTACGAAAAAGCTTTAAAAGTTTTTATTAAAGTACTCTGAGCAAAAAAGTTTCCCCAAATTTGCAATGGCCATTTGTTTTTCTGCTTGCTGTGTAGTAATTTTTTGCCTTGTTGCTCATATAGCTGATGTATAGATGATTGAGTTAACTGCTTCATTACTACATTTAATTAACTAAAAGTTTGCCACTCTTCTTGCAATTCAGATTCCCATCTCTCTCTCTCGTCCATCCTACTGCCTGCTGCTACTTTTTGTGTTTATTTCAATGTTCCACACAGTTTCTCTTTTTCTTTGAAAGCATGTAACCAGTGTTTATTTGACTATTTAAATAAGAAGTGTTTTTACTGTTTTACACAACATTTCCACGAACCAGGCCTTCCAGATGTTCTTATTAAAAAAAAATTCCGTATTTTGGGACCCCAAATCTTAGAAATTATTGAAATTTTAGGTCAAACTCTTATTTTTATGTACAAAAAGAGCAACAAGCACTGAATAAAAAATATTTTTTCGGTAAATTTCCTTATCTTGTGCTTATTTTTTAAAATTTAATCTGAAAAGCCTGCCACAAACTTACATATTGTATAGTTAGCAAGGAACAAGTTAACTATATTTTTGAAATTAACTTTATTTCTACAGTCAACAAGAATAGATTGCACCAGAATTTTAAACAAGAAATTCGAGTCCTGCACACAGCTTTATGCGTGCTTTTGATAAGGCCAGAACATGATGTTTTAGTATTTGCTTGTTTTTTTCCGACTGTCCTTTTTGCCGGTCCTTTCTTTCCAGAATCTATTGGATTAAATTATGCACACATCTGTATGCGTTAGAAAAATAGGAGCATATTTGGTTGTTGAGAAAAAAGAAAGCAAGTTTTATCAATAAAACAGATTTCAAAAGTGTTACTAAATGTTAGCTTCTAAGAGAAGTTGGAGATCAAGTCATTCTTACATTTGGTGGACTGTATGTACGTGACAAAGTTTTTTTTAATGTAACACCTCAGTGTAACACCTCACTTAAATTATGCCGGAAGCTTAAACTTTGATAAACAAGGGAGTGTATCTCTACAAATTTAGAGATACAAAGGCGTTCTCCTATCAACATACTATATATTGGTTTAAATGCACTATTGTGTTCAAAACAGTGATGACTACTGCGATTTTTCGATTCGCAATTTGCAGTCGTTTTAAGTTTATTTCATGTTTTTAGTCTCTTTTTTCATTCATTATTTATATTTATTACGTTTAATAAAGATATAATCTTTATTTTTTTACTCTATAACATAGTAGAACTAGTGTCGGCTTTTTCTTCTGCCTTCTTTGAATGGCCTTGGCACAGGTGTTTGAGGGCCCTCTGAATATCGCCTCTAATTGTAGGGTTGCACACATAATAAATCACACATCTCATTGTACTTGTAAACATGTACACAAAAGACACCTAAAACTAATTTTTTACAATAAATGTGCTTTTTTATTGGGTGGTATATAATTGATATAATTATAATTGAATATATAATTGATTAATTTGTTGCTATCTTTCATGAAAAATTGCTAAATATCCAGTAAAGAAAAAAAACGAAAAAAATTATTTATCAACCCAATAATTCGATAGTTTTCCATGACTATGTAATTTAAAATTTTTACTATTCTGACAGTTGTTGTAACTGCTTTCATAGTTAATATATTTTTATAAATATATTACTTTCATAGTCAAATTAATTTTTTCACTAATTATTTTTACGGCTATCTATTTTCACATTTAACTATCTTCATAGTTAGCTACGCTCACAGTCAAATAACATTATTGCTAAAAATTTCGAAGTTAATTATTACCATCACATTTATATCAATATTACTTTCTTTTAATGCCGAAAAACTTCGGCTTTTTAACAAATCTTTTTTAATTTTGCAAATATCTAACATCTAAAAATCTAAGGATTTGTCCTAGCAAACAAACACTTTTTGAATAAGGTTCAAAACTAACTAACGCTTAATGAAAAAATTTAATCAAAGACATTTACCATGTCCGAGAAAATAGTGTGAAAAGTAGAAGCCAGGTTTGGGTCTGTGGGGTGCTTCAACAAATCCGAGTTTGACCTAAACATAATTATCTAAATCCTTATTTGCAAATTCATCATACCTCTCTAGAACAGTTAGAATTAAATGGAGAGTGTTGCTCAACAAGTAGCTGGCCACAATGCACACCTGTAATATAGTATTACATACTGTATTTTCCGAAAATTAACTATTAAAAGAGTTAAATGTGAAAACAGTTAATTGAAAAACTATCGAACTATGATTAGATGAATTTTGTTTCTTCTTACCATAGTGTAAATTGCACTTTTGACCGGAGTGTTCATAGTCATTATTGTGGAAAGACTCTTCCTGACTGTGGTTATTGGCATAAGAGACTCAGAGATACTGGCGGCCACAGAACTCCTCTCTCTACTTTCGTCTGGCGTGGAATAGTTCGATAAACGAAGAAACCTGTCTGATGAGGCACTGTTTTTGTAAGGCGTGTCTACGCGAATTTTTGATAGTCTTTTGACTATAACCTGAAAACAATAAATTTTTGCTTTGTTTGTATATAAAAATGGTAACTATTTTTAATTCTGCTATAACCGACCACATTAAAGGTGAGCAGTACAAAGAAAGGAAGCACTGTTTGGGCTATTGAAAGTAAGTGAAAGTCATAGACATGGTAGATCAGGCTTTCTCTTACCCAAGGAGCGGCGGCCGCGGTTTTGCTGCGAAAAAAGTCTTTACATTTTGGATAGTCGTAGACTCTGAAAATTAATATCCAAAGATTAATATAGCTGAATTTAAATAGCATTGTCCGTTAATAAAAATTCCTAGGTTTAGCCGCATGTGAAATTGGCAAAATTCAATGCTAACTTTATTTTCATGCTTTTCAAACAAAATTACACCTAGAAGAATGGCTTCTGAGCAGTGCTTTTAAAACATAACCTCATCCTCAACCTTAAATAAAAAAAACAACGAACAAATTATTTCTTATTATATACAGGCTATAATTAAGTTGATTCTATGGAATGAGATTGAAGATAGGGTTGGGTGTCGAAAACATTGCTTTTGTGCAAAAAAAAATAAAAAAATGTTGAGAATTTGGGATAGAAAGTAACAAAAATGAGTAGAAAATGAAGAAAATTTTCATTCGTAGGTTTAAAAGAACAGAAATATAGTTTGTAAAACTACTTCTAATTTTGTTGGTCAGAGAAATACTAGTATTATTTCAATCTTTTAATTCAATTAATCAATTAATCCGCATTATTAAGCTGCAATTACCCGAGAAATTAGTTGCATAAAAAACTTATTTTTCTAACCTTGTGGCCCAGGCAGTGGGCAGTCGAAGACATACGCAAATGAGCAGAGAAATGACAACAGTTACATACCGTCCATGAACACTATACATTTGTTTAAGAATGCGATTGCGCCTGCAATATTTGTCGAAATAAAAATACTTCTGAGTCTAATAAGTACACTAACATGTTGCCGGCTATCCACACAAATCTTTCTAGAGTGGCGAAAATGAGCATGTAGGGGATTGCGATTTGAGCAATTCGAGAAATTACAAAGGCTGGTACAATGTAGGTGTGATACAAGGTGAAAAGTGACTGAAAACAGCTGCTATTTATTTATTTTTTTTATTGGGATGTAAATTTTTATTTAATTAATCACGGTGTGTTTTAATTATATACTGGATCTTTTTCCTTTTCATATACCGCATCTTTTCTAACAGGCATGTTGTAGATCTATTTTCAAAACTCCCATTTCTCTATATTCTCGCATACTTGGATATCTATTAACATTGCGGCATGTATAAGTAGGTAGTTTAGCATAGTATTTTTAAAACCTACCGGTAAAATTTATAAAATTGTTTCAAAAAAACTGTCAACCTTAATATGCAAGTAAATCATAACAGCATCGCCACCAAAGATGAGTATGTACACAAGGCATATAATACTGTCCAACAGAGCCAAAATCCTTGGGTAAAGTGTGGGAGGAGTCTTGTTCTGACTGTTAGATTGACTGGAGCTGCCACTTAGCGAGAAAAGTATGCACAAGAATACGTTTGCGCATACTCCCAACAAAGCTATTATAGAGCTGATGGACAAGAATAGAAACCTAGCCGGAGTATAATTCTAAACGCAAGTAAATTTGAAAATTTAGGCTATTTTTATTACCTCATATTCTCCGCACAATTGTTCCCCCTCTTCTGCATTATCTTCCATCGAAGAAGGAATTGCAGAAGTGGTTGGCTGCAGCTCAGAATCAGCTGTAATAGAGAAAAATCTAGCTGATAGGTTGGTCGCGGTCGACAAATGTCCAAAAGACATGCTGGAAAAGGTAGTTGTTGTGGGTGGGAATGTATTGCTGGATAGTGGTGCCTGCAAAGCTAGATGCTTTCAGAGTCTGAATAACAAAAATTGGTTTCCCCATTGACGGGGGATTATATTAATATAGATATTAGTCACATATAAAATCATAATTCGAAGTAATATCGGAAGAGCTATCGTATTATTTTAAATAAATATAAAATAAATACAGCAGAATAAATACAAAAAATATGAAAAAAGCAAAAACTTGAATTTTCGTCTGGCGCGATTTTGGAATTACTATCAGAAAGAATAGAAAGAAAATTTGAAGAACCAGAATACGGGAAGCAAAGATGTCGAATATATAACGGCTTTTTTAAAACTTTCTGTTCAGCATTTTAATTGCAAGCTATTGTTCCTGTAAAAAAATAACACAAGAGGTATACCGTATTTACTCTATTAGCGGGCACCCTCTAATAAGCGGGCACCCTAGCTAATGAATTTGCAGCTCTTCCTGAGTCGTTTGATTAAGCGGGCACCCTCTAATAAACGGACCCCCTAGCAAAGGGTCGAAAAATAAGCGGGCATGCCCGCTTAATACAGTAAATACGGTAATTTTTGGTGAGATGTTTTGGTTGTGCCAAATATAGAGCTGAAAATTGTGAATGAAAAAGGATTTTTCGATTAAATTTTGGCAACGGATTTTCCTTTTCTGAGATGAGCATTTCTCAGAGGTTGTGTTAAGTGGTGTCAGCAGTCTGGCTCATTCCAATTTTAATAAGCATCTGAATGGCTTGCTCATTTTAGTTTACAGGAGAAGAAAAAACAATTCTTGGGCAATAAAAGTATAATGTAAATGGAGGGACATGCATCTTCGAGATTATTAGAAAAGGCTACTATTGATCGACGTAATTATAATGTGTGGTATTTGAAGCTAAGCAAGTTCAGTAAGTGAAGTGTGTATCAAATGTCATCATTAAATAGATACATGTCTTATATATTTAAGACGAAGCCATAATGATTATTTTATACCTTTTAGATAATCAATACAAATTAAAAAATGCTTCTCAAAACAAAAACAATTAAATAGAAGTCAAATTAATACGAATAACTGAATAAAAAATGCCTACCGACTAATCGTTACTATATCTCTATTTTTAAATCAAAAACAAGTTTAGCGTTATTTAAGTGTTTCCGCTACTTTTGCTCAAAACAATGAAACCCCTTCCAAAGCTTTGAACAAATTTTTTTATATTTTTGATAAAATAAAAATTCCAAAGAAAAAATGGTGGTGCTTTGTTAGGAATTGGTGTTCAATTAGAGAGAATGAGGTAACTATTTTCACGTTTAATCATTTTCACAGCTAACTATGATGTACTGTTAATTTTTTCATAGTTAATCATTTTCACAGTTAACTATGATGTACTGTTAATTTTTTCATAGTTAAGCATTTTCACAGTTAACTATGATGTGCTGTTAATTTTTTCATAGTTAAGCATTTCCACAGTTAACTATGATGTACTGTTAATTTTTTCATAGTTAAGCATTTCCACAGTTAAGAATAAATGTGATTAACTGTTTTTATAATAAACAAAATAGACAAAATTTCTTGGATTTCACAACGACAGCAGCAAAATAAGTTTTCGAACAGGAAGTAGCATGATTACTGCCTCTTAAATCAAATAGAAGCTGAGCATAACCGTGTTAGCCTTGCAGCTAGTTTTGTTTTTAAGAGATTAGCCCACTCATGCCTCCATAACTCATATAGCCAAAAGTGGCCAGCTAAAGTGAATATAAACACATTCCGAAAACATCGATCATTTCCAAGTGCTCCTGAAAGTTTAACCCAGCAAGTAGTCATACTGCTTCGTCATCAACCGCAACCATTTCTCTTTTTGGCTGAAAATTTTATTTTTTCTTTCTTTTCTCTGTCTATAATAATCCCTTTCGCTGGTCTTCTTTTGTTTTGCCTCTTAATTTTGTTGGCTTGACTTTTTGGTAGAAAAGCCTTTTTCGGTTGTTCGAGCCAGATGAAAAATGAAGGAATTTGGGTGGAAGAACAATGATTTGTTTTATAGTGGTTAAAAGAATTAAAGCTAGTAATAATAGGAAAACAAGGAGAAGCGGAAAGTTTTTGTGTCCTTAAATTGTTAACTGTTTCCGGAAACACACAAATGAACAGCATGAGAAACAATTTCAGTTCTTCCTTTGTTTAGATGAATAATGGCGAAAAAAGAATTAAAAAAAACAGATATGTTGGCTACGCTTATCTCTTCTACAAGCTCATTTTTTTGACCAAAATTGAAATCACACTCCAAATTAATGGTTTACCTAATCTAGTTTCAAACCTGCTTGTCTCGCTTTGTCTCGAATTTCAAAATTACAATCAACCACTTGCTTGGCAAAAACCGCCGCCAACCAAATTAACAGCAGTACAGTATATTCCAAATAGGTATTTTCTGGTGGAAAACCCTTCATTTATCTCCGAAAAAGTTTTAGTCTAGATTGGGTCGCACTTGAGACTTGGTAGAAAGCAATCCTTATTTTTTTCAAAAAACAACTGGATGAACTTGTGACTACATAAAGACAAAATTAATTTCCGCTACTTTTTTACCCACTAATAATTTGGCTTCCAAACCAAAAGGGAAGAAAAGGAAACAAAGAAAATTTGCGGGAAGAGCTCTATAAAACCATGTGAATTTTCGGCCTAGCATACACACACAAATTAGGAGACTTGCAGTCTAGGGACATGCTCAACTAAATTATTGACTGGCAAATGAACAAAATTAGGCAGTTCTTATTGTTGTGAGGCTATAGAAGTTTGGATTGGTTTCGAAAAAGCGTGTTTTCGCAACTATTTTAGCATGCCGTCACAACAAAGAAGAAAATTGTACCGATAAACCAGGAAGCCATTAAAACAATTGACAAGTACGTGCATCCAACTATAAACAAATAAAACAAAGTACTGGCATTTTTTAAAATTAGTTTCCTAACTCATTTACTTCCTGCCTGCCTTTACAAAACTGTTGTCAAAGATAAGCTAATCTTACACCTAAAAAACCAAGTTTTTAATTCTGGTGCAGATTGAAAGAAGACTAGGAAATTCAAATTCTATTGAATCTTGTCTTTTGCATCAGGATTGCCCCATTTTTTGCATTGAAGGAACGCCGAAACGCCTTGGCAATTCATCCACAATGTAGCTTATCCAGATTCAAGTTGTCCAAAATTATTTCATATTCCTTTGCAACATAAAGAGTACCTTTTCTAGTGCACAAAAAATAAATAAAAGCTGGAAATTACAAAAAAGCTACCCAAAGGAATTTATTTATTTTTATAGCCTTTATTTTTACCAAACTCAGCCAAAATCAAGTTCTTTTGAAAAAATTGGACAAAATGGTATGCAAAAGCAAAAATTTAAGACAAACACATCTAAAATACTATATTTGGATAATTTGATGTATAATGTTTAGAAAACCTTATTTATTTATGGTTTTTTTGTTTCCATATATTTGTTTGGATATTTCCTTGTTGAATTTCATAAAAAAACAATTTATAAGAGTGGTAGCCGTCCATAGCTCAGTTGGTAGAGTGGGAGATTGTAGATGGAAGTTGTAATCTGTAGGACACTGGTTCGAATTCTGTTGGCCGGATCCCTGCTTTTGATTTTCTTTTTTGTAAGAATCACTTTGTGATTCCAAAAACATGTTCTCTCCTCTCTTTATTACGACCATCAGTTGTCCAAAAATAATTTACAAATAGTGTTGTGCCCAGAGGCTCTTTTCAACTACTGCCCACTTGGAATCACTTTTAAGTAGTCTGGCGCTCTTATGATCCACTCTGGCCAAGAGCCGAAATAGACTGCTGGTGTGTAGCCGAGTCGATGCAATCCAAACCAAACCATGGTGGAGTGGATGCTAGTGCCGTCATATACAATCACTGGTCTTTGTTCAGAGAGCCCTTTGCTGTGGAAAATGTCTTGTTGGGCTTCTAAGGCCAGCCAAGTGCCATTGGAGAAGAGAGTTTGGCTGGGAATATTCATTGCTGTGCGAATGTGACCAAAAATGACTGGTCCTGTAGGTTTGCCTGGGAATTCCTCAAGAGATTTCTATATTAGGTTGTTAAGAGCTGTCAAGTTTGCGATTTTATTCAATTTATGGGCTGCTCTAGGGAAAGACTGCCCACACCTTCAAACAATGTGTTATGTCACTCAAAGAATGGGCTTGTTGCCGCTCAAAAGAGAAGCCTACAGCTTCAACAAAAGCCGCTACACTTGGGGATTGTAGTAGTGATACTGTTAATGCACTCAATTGATGAAAAGGATTTATCTGAGATACTCTCTTGTGCAAGCCCGTCAAAATGCTTCACAACTGGCACATCTCTGCTGCGACAACGGAAAGGAAATGGCCTGCGTGAGGCGGAATTCAGAGCAAGCTGCAAAACAAGTTAATGATCTTTCTGGTTGTTTGCTTCATAAATTCAAAAGTCTATACGACGAGCACGGAAAAGAGAGGAGATGCTATATGCCTCTGCATTATAATCAATAAAAAAAAGTATTTTCTAGCACTCTTCGCAGCGAAATCTTTATTTCTCGCAATTTAGGGAAAGTGACGCACACTATCTTGTCTTTCTGGGTATTCTAGCGAAAAGAGTGGCGCATCAATCAATAGAGACCAAAAATCCAACGCAAATGGCAAAACTGGCTAAGCACTTGCTGTATGTCCAATCAGGTTGACATCTGGTAAATGAGTTGATGTGTAAAGCTGGGCGCTCACATCTCTTCAATCATTTCATCTGTTGTGCTAGCCTATTGCTTTGGATATGATTGCCTTAACTTCTATTTTGTTTATTGTTTGTCTTGTGAATAGCGCATTTATCAGCGAGAAGAAGCTTAATAATTATGGTAAAATAGCAACGTCTAGCAATGCAACACCCTCGCAAAGTACTGTACCATTGGATGAAAGGCCGTTAAGGAATAGCGGTAACAGATCAACGCTATCAGAACTACCAACACCAAGTATGAGTTTATTTATTTGAAGCTAGTCTTCTTTATCCCGCTAGAGGGTATTCTATGGTATTGCTCACCCAAAAACTTGTTTTTGGGTGAGCAATACCGTGGACTTGGTGGACCCTGGGACACGCTGGACCCACAAAATTTTCAAAAATATGAACTATTCTTTTATTTTAGGATCAATTGAATCTTCTGCTAGCAAATCTAGCTATCAAGTTCCTCCATCCAAAAATCCATACAAAATACTACCAAAGCTAAATAAAGCGTCTTCATCGAAAGGAGTTCTAGCAAGTATGATACAAATTCAAGAATCCTGTCCATTTTTTGCCTTGGTATCCCCCCACAAGGCAAAACCAAAGCAGAATTTTAGACACAACTTTTTTAATTTAGTTGGTTTAACGTGCTTTTTAATCACAAGCAGGATTCGAATGGGGCTTCACCTGGAATGCAAGTGGTTTTTGATGTAGTTGGACTCCAATTAGACTTCAGTGGCTTAAAGCAAAATTGAAGTGAACTTTTGGAAGTAAAGTGAACTCTTAGACCGCGAACCATTGCATACCTTGTTTCACGTATTGCAATTGCTCACGGCTAACATGGCTGGCCCACTCTGTGCTAGGTGTAGTTCTTAAGAAGGGTACCTTGGGCACCAAGGCCAGCTTTCTAAACGTTCAATATTCAAAAAATTATTTCTTATGTCAGAAAAACGTGGAAAACAACTTTTTTTGCTCTTGAGTAATGCTTATACGCACTTAAAACAACAGGGCATACCAAGGCAAAAAAATAAAGCGGATCCACAAATAGCACTAAATATTTTTAGAGTTTCGTTGCCTAGTCTTCTGTATAATACCTCCAGATGCAAAACGTGTGGAAAAAGATGTTGTTCAAATAACAGGCATGATAGATTATTTTACAGCACTTATGCACTTGGGGACTGCACTTGGAAAATCTTTTTAAAATACCGTATTTTCTCTAATAGAAGGCCCTCCCCCTTAATTCAAAATCATGTTTTTGACCTACTTTTTCCAGACAAGTCATAGGTGAGTTACAACTTAAATTGTAGCTTATTGTTTCAGCTACAATTTGGGTCATAAATTGTTTGAGAGTCGTCTGCAAAATGTAGGTCAAAAACACAATGCCAAAAACATGATTTTGAATTGGGGGAGGGGCCTTCTATTAGAGAAAATACGGTATGTTGAAAGCTTCCCAGAGCTACATTCTTAGTCTAATTTTGCACGGACAAATGTGGAAAGCTGGGGATTGAGTAATGGCTGTACAACATTTGGTAAGGCGCATTTTGGTAAATGCGACATTTGGTAAGAACATGACAGGCTCTACCCCCTTGATTCAAAATCGTGTTCTTGGCATTCTGTTTTTTGCAGATGGCTCTCAGGCGATTTACCACTCAAATTGTAGCTGAGAAAATAAGCTAAAATTTGGTTGGTAAATTGCCTGAGAGTCATCTAGGAAAAATGGGGAGAAAACAGAATGCCAAGAACACGATTTTGAATCAAGGGGGTAGGGCATGACATGTTCTTACCAAATGTCGCATTTACCAAAATGCGCCTTACCAAATGTTGTGCAGCCTTGAGTAATATAAATTTGTTTGTCATTTATTCTGAACAATATTGAGACCTTGAAAATATGTTCTTAACATGCAAGCACGTTTTTTCTCATTAGACATCTAATAAAAACCAATTCTGTATACAGTAAACTCTCGATATAACGGCCCCCCTCGGGACCAGGCTTAGGGGGTCGTTATATCGGGGGGTGGGGGGCCGTTATATCGAGTTTATCTTGACAAAAATATCAAAAGGGGCCATTATATCGAGGGGCCGTTATATCGAGAGTTTACTGTATCGTCTAATAAGCGTACTTATTTTTCCAACCCTTCTCCCCCAAAATCCGAAAAAAAAATCAGCCAATCTCAAAGTTTTTGGGTTTTCAAGCAAAAACCCAAAGAATGGAATTGGTAGAGCTCGTGGGAGTTATGAAAAAGTGAAAAAAGCAATGCAAAATGGTGTTTTTGCTGCGATATATGCACCTTCAAAGACTATTCATAAAGGCGACTCTACTCGATTATACCCCCTGCTCCCGCCAAAACGATTGGGGGGCGAATAGTACAGTAGTACTCATATTCCTTTAACAGAAATAAACAAACATTTTATTTTACAGAAGAAATGGTTGATGTGGAAATTTATTTGCATATCAATTCACAAGAGCAACAGAGTGAGGGAAAAGCATCAAAAATAAATAAAAGACTGGATGAAAGTCGATTAAAAAAGTTTTTAGAGGACTATATTCAAAAAAATTATCCTGCTATACAAGATGATAACTTGCTTAAATTTACGATTAAGAGTGTTGTCCGAATTCGCAGATTTCCGAATGAAAAAGAAAAAAATAAAGAGCTATTAATGGACCATAAAACACCGACATCGTTTAATACAGGCGACAAAATCCACATTTATTTTGAAACTGTGGAAGAAAACAGTCTGACTAAATGATAACTTGTTGCTTTCTCCTTTGGCTTGGTGTTGTTATCCATGAAAGAAGCTATTAGTTTCTTTTGTAGCTTATCTTGGATATTTATTGTTACAAATAAACCTATAAAAGGCGTCATAACCTATCTTAACACAAAAAAGTAGCGAAAAAAGGATAGCACATACACACAGGGGGTGTAAACGAGTAGAGTACCATTGATTGTGCTCTATTGCCCATTACAAGGTCATCCTTTTGCATTCATTGAGTTGTTTGTAATTTCCTTTTCAATTTCTAAAAAGTTGGCCAACTTCACAGGGATGCAGAGGTTCCACATACGCATATTTTTCCATTCCACTTTAGATCATACCCGTTGAAGGCAGAATTTATCTCATTAGCAAAAGTATCTACCGACGAATGCTTTGTTCTCTTCACCATGTAACAAAACCGATTTCTTTTAGCCTATTTCTATGGGCGCAGGCTTGGGAGGTTAGTGGACTTGTTTTAAACTTTAACCGCGTTTAGTAACCAAGTTACTACATTTTGTCCAATAATTTGAAAAACTTCGGGGATGGGCGGTTGTCCATATGGAGGTATGATGGGCGGCTACCCTGGGATGTATGGCTAAGATGAATACAAATTATCACCTCTGAGAGCTTAAGTAATAACTGCACCTAGCCTCAAGTTTATCCACACCATGAATGTCTTTTAGTGTCATTGTAGAAATTATATTCAAATTGTAAGCTGATAAAACAATAAACATAAATGCCTATCATAAAAGCCCGCTTTTTAACCTTTTTAACCGAAGTGAACGGCCCTTTCAAAGGGGTTGAAAGCGCCAAAACAGTTCAATTGAAACTTTTCATATTTGCTACTGGAAAGAGTGAAAGTTAATAAACAACATCAAGTCTGTGTCAATTTATTCCAACACAATTTTTTGCAGTGAATAACAAAGGCAGTAAGAAAATTGCAAAGATTATGGATATATTTGGACTGGTAATTTATATTTAAACTGGAATCAATACCCGTTTCCACGAAAGACAATAGAAACATGGCCTTCCGCGCCTTTTAACGAAAATAATACTAAAAAAAAGCCCTCCTGTCGTTCCTTCAGCCTTAATTCTATCCCTCCTGCTCGTGATTTCACAAGAGGGAGGCCAATCCTAACTGTTATGTTGAGCTCATGGTTTATTTAGGTTTATTTAGCATATACAATATAGCGAATCCTTTCCCCCAACTGACCCCGTTGTGTGTGAATTGGGGGTTTTTATAGGTCCCTGGGGGGAAGATGATGGAGGTGTGTTTTGGGTATAGGGTGAAAAAGGGGTGGGAAGTTGGGTTTGAGTTTGGGGAGTGTGTTTGGGTGTGGGGTTGGAGCGTGTGTTTGGGTATGTGTTTGGCCTTCATAGAGGGACCTTTAAGTCACTCTATGACACCAACTAGTAGTGAGACCTGCTAGCCAGGCAGAGAGAAAGGCACTAGGATTACTTCATTTTAACCATCAGCTTTAGAAACAAATGTCTCATTTAAAAATACTCAAAAAAACTGCAAAAGAAAGGCTAGATTCTCTTTTTCTAAGGCTTGTAACTCTTTGTTCACACACCACAATTCAACATTTTTATTTCTATTCTAAAAAAAGAGCTATAAAATCTGTGGATAATAGTTTTTTTTTCAAAAGAAATAGGTTGAGTCATAAAAGAAAGTCACAAACTGCCCAAAAAGCAGTTTTCATTCAGCTGGACGCTTCTTTAATCTTTCACATTATATGCCACTAAAACTTGTTTTTCAGTAGGGATTATATCATTATCTTTTAGAACACGTTGATCTACGATCACTCTCATTTTCGTCATGTCTTTGTATCTGTTTCTAATTTGTTCCTTTAAACATTTTACATCGCAATTTTTAGGTACATCGACTTCACGTTTTTTATCATTTTGAGACTTTTTTCCACGATATGGTTTGTTTATTTCGTTTGAAAAGTTATCTGTACTAGCATCATAATATTCAAATGAGACTGTAATTATTGGTTTTGTAAAAGCCCCTCTCCTATAACTCCGCGAAACACGTTACGCAAAGCAAATTCAAACGGTTTTTAATGGTTTCAAAGCAACAATTTTTATTGTAGTTGTTAGACACCTGGTACTCAAAATGATCAAAAGATTCTTTTAAAAAGTTTGGGATTTAGGCCATTTTACGTTTGTTTTGTGACTCTTTCAGGCGAAACATATCAAACAAACGTAAAATGACCTAAATCCAGGGCTTCTAAATGTACTTTTTAAAAAGATTTGTACTTTTTTTCTGTCCCTGTAAAGAAAATTTTCGCATGAGGCGTAGTTCTCATTCGTATTTTCATTTCCTTGTTAACTTTTTGTTCGTTTGTCTTTGTTTTTTCTTCTTCAGATTGCTTAAATTGTAATATTTTCAGTGCTAATCTCAACCAAAATGTCTCTTCGCTGCAAATTCGCTGCAAGTGGAAAGGGTGAAAGCTCTTCTCCAGGTACGGATCAACTTCGATATTGAATGTGCTGGCGTCTACAAGCTGCTTATGGAGGATGGAGAACTGAGAAAGAAAGTTCAGGGAATGGATAAATGGAGAAGATGAATTTATTTGAGTTGTTGTTTGATATGTTATAGTATGACAATAAGGCGTTTGAAAACGAGTCTAGCTTGTTTCCGAAAATGTACTTTTTTAAGACCCAAAATCTTTTTTTTTTGGCGCACTATACTTTTTTTCAAAATTTTGAGTTCGCAGCCCTGCCTAAATCCCAAACTTTTTAAGAGCATCTTTAAGACTCCTTATTACCAAAATGTTCGCCAGATTGTGCTGATCATTTTGAGTACAAGATGTGTAAAAACTACAATGAAAATTGTTGACTTGAAACCATTAAAAAAGCATTTAAATTAGTTTCTCGTAACGTGCTTGGCGGAAGTATAGGCAGGCTAAAGTAAAACAATTAGGAATTTAGATGGTCCTTAAGTTTGCCGATTTAATGGAGCGCAATAACTGCTCCGTTTTCCTTAGAAATTCCTTAGGCTTTTTCTAGTGTCTTTTTAATTCTAGACTTTTGTTTTCTGACTATAGTTACATCGGGCACAGCTATTTACCTTGAGAGCAAATAAACAAACAGCTATATTTAGCCATTGAAGGTGACACTTCTTACTGTTTTGTGTATTTGACCTAACTGTTTTCGACAAACATGCAGTAAGAGTCTGCCTACTTACTAAAAATGCATCTCTTGAAATTATTTATGGGTTTTTGTCTGTAAACTAGCGTTAAGCCCAGCTTTCTTGCAATTTCCTAAGTAGTAAAACATTAGCTCTAATCTTGTGAGCCACATGACCACTGTTTGCAAACTCAAAAAAATCGGAAAACTTGAGGGTTTTTGATTAAAATTTATTTTCAAATATTAACTTACTAGTTTCTTTAGGACCCTGAATGGGTGTGTTCTGATCTGGCTCTAAATAAAAGGATGGTTATAGATGTTGTATCGTTTGGTTTCAGTGTGTAAAAACTGTCATGCTTAAAGAAAATTAATCCAAAGTTGAAAATCAGAACAAAAGAGGAGACAACCCAAGGCCGAAATTAGAAATTGAGCCTTTCCAAACATCGACTTTTTATGATGAATAGCCTTTCTTACAAATAGCTTTTGTCTCTTTTAAATTATTAGAGAAGCTGAATCAACGGGAGAAATATGAAAAATTAAGGTCTTAACAAAGAATCTTCAGCAACACCTGTTTGTTTAAGTCAACTCACATACCTGACTTTGTTATACGCGCATATCGGAAATTTTTTTCATCATTTTTCCTTGAGGATCTCATGCATTTACTTGAAAAACAATTATAAGAAGCAAGTGTGCAGTTTGCAATATAAGCAATGAATAAAACAGTTAGAATAGCTTTAGAAGTTGAGCAAACCATTATTCAGAGCTGACAAGAAATAGGATAAGTATAGCAGCTGATAGCAGTTAAAACAGAAATAATGGAATCGACTTCTGCGCTAGGCTTATAAACTCTAGTTTTTTTTTCAAATGTCTACCCAACTCGACAAATAAATGCTCCATTTACCTTAGAAATGGACCTGGCAAACAAGCAATTCACTCCTTATGCTAAAATTATGGATATAGACGTCAGTTTGCTGCAAAAAGGATGGTATAGAGTCAAACCTGTCAACACCCAAAAAATCTTGTATACCTTTTTAGTCGTGTGATTTTTTTTTTTTCTTAAAATATGCAGATGCAGACTGACGTCTTTGTCTATGATTTTTGTGCCACTAAGGAGTGAATTGCTTGTTGGCCAAAAATAGACTGCAAGCAGACTATTTCTAAGGAAAACGGAGCAGTGCATTTTTTAAGTTACCGTATTTCCTCTAATAGCTCCCCCCCCTAATTCAAAATCGTGTTTTTGGCATTGTGTTTTTGACCCACTTTTTCCAGGTGTCTCTCAGGCAGCTTACCACCCAAATTGTAGCAAAGTTAATAAGCTATAATTTAAGAGATAAGTTATCTGAGAGTCGTCTGCAAAAAGTGGGTCAAAAACACATTGTTAAAAACACGATTTTGAATTAAGAGCGGGGGAATAATGTGTGGTTTGTTATGGCTGTACAACATTTGGTAAGGCGCATTTTGGTAAATGCGACATTTGGTAAGAACATGTCAGCCCTACCCCCTTGATTCAAAATCGTGTTCTTGGCATTCTGTTTTCTTCCCATTTTTCCCAGATGACTCTCAGGCAATTCACCAACCAAATTTTAGCTTATTTTCTCAGCTACAATTTGAGTGGTAAATCGCCTGAGAGCCATCTGAAAAAAACAGAATGCCAAGAACACGATTTTGAATCGAGGGGGTAGACCCTGTCATGTTCTTACCAAATGTCGCATTTACCAAAATGCGCCT
>BBSZ01006527.1:0-59936 GCA_000981365.1 Subanguina moxae | reverse complement strand
GCTTATCATTCTATTAAAGCCATACCATTGCAGCGAAGCATAGTTGGCTTGGAAATGTTGAACAAAACAGTGGATTTGGCACAAGACTTGGGCACTGTTGTCTCTCGAATGAATGGTCTGCGAGGCATTTGCAACCAACTCT
Source organism: Subanguina moxae (assembly GCA_000981365.1). Classification (NCBI taxonomy): domain Eukaryota; kingdom Metazoa; phylum Nematoda; class Chromadorea; order Rhabditida; family Anguinidae; genus Subanguina; species Subanguina moxae. Next base: position 59,794 of record BBSZ01006527.1, on the reverse strand, counting down.
TTGAAAAACTGAGAGGAACAGCTGAATTCCTGCAGAACCTGCTCGACAACCTGGAAGACAGTGAAGAGGGTAGAGAGCTGCTGCAAAAGATCAATAAAATCAAACTGGACTTGGACAAGTCAATGCATGAAGCTAGAAATTTAGTGGATGAAGTCCAAAGTCTGTTGTTTGACTCAATTTACACTTGATATTATATTTATGTATTCTTTCAGAAGCGGAAAAAAGTGTTTGCGAGTTCCGTGGCATTCTCCATCAAACAATCAACCAAACCTCTGGAGAGTACTCCCAATTCCAGACGGACAATACCCAAGACAGCTTTGCAGCAAATGACTTCAATGAGGCTATGAAGCAGGTAAACTTTATTAAAAGCAACATCCACGAGTGCACATCCCCATCTAACAACTAATTCTCAAAAGCTTCACAAATATCACAACCCAAACCACCATGTTTGAATGTAAAGTATCAAATTTTAATCTGTCCACATTCGCAGGAACTTGAACGTCTGAAGACAGTGGAAGTGCAATATGAGTCGATGAAAATATCTTTAAACAAAGAATTAGTTCACAAGGAAGAACTCAACAATAAATTGCTGGACTATAAGAAGCAGATTGAGAGCATTGAGCTCAACTTAAATAATGAGATCCAGAACTTGCATTCACAGATGGACCAGCACAAAAAAGACACCTTGAATTTGCAGGCGTCTCTTGAAGTACTTTCTATCTGAGTATTTATACTAGTGAATGTCCAAAATTAAAATTTTTAGGAGAGGGACCAGGTAATTGAAGAAATGGAGAGTGACTTGAAGGCAAAAGACGATGACCTTGGTGAAGCTGAAAGTGAAATACGGCGATTGCAGACAGTAATAATGTTAGATACTACTTGGTTATAATTACCAAACCCCCCTAAAAAATTAAGTTTTCCAACAGTGCTTAAGAACCATTTTTCAGTAACAATTTCGGTATAAAGAAGCCAAAATAGTAACTGAGAGGGGAATAAGGGCTGTATTGGTCTATTCTTCCTCCTTCCCAATACAGCCCTCAACCCCTCTAAAATATATTTTTGTGTTTTTTTGGTATAAATTATACATAAATATGGTTATTATACACTTTTGGAAAAATCGGTTTGGGCGGGGGTTTATAACCAAGTAACGCCTAATGTTTTCTTCATTTTCAAGTAAACCTCTAAATTTGCTTGTTTTTTAGCTGCTCTCGGAATGCACAGAGATTATCGAAAACAGCCGCTCAAAGATTGAGGAATGGACTAGCAAATATCAGTTGGTCAGCAATGCTTTGAGTGAGCAGCTTATTCAATTGGACGAAAAGGTTATTTCTTCTTAATGTGACACTTCGCAACACACTTTCTAATTAAGAAATCCTTCTTAAGAGACTTAATAGAAAAAGTCAGTACCAAAGTGTTGCTCGTGCTTAACAGAAAATAATATTTTAGGTGTGCATGCAGTCTGAACTAGAAGACAAGATCAGCACATTAAAGACTGAAAATGAAAATTTAGCCAAGCAAGTGGAAGCTGCGGAGGCCAAAGTGTTCTCTCTGCGCCAAGAAAACTCCACTTTAGGTCGTGAAAATGCTGGTTTTGCTAAAAAACTGCAGGAACTAAATACCACAAACACGGAAAGAGAGGTGTTGGTGGCCAGAGGCAATGAAGTGCTTTACGACAAAATTATTCGAAAGTGAGTGTGTAAGTAAATCTGGTTGTTCGCTAACAATTTGTTTTAGCGTCGAACACGCCGACTTGGATACCACTTTAAGTGAAGAAGCAGAAAATGGTTTTTCTTTGGAAATTTCTTTATCCTTTTCTTCTATTAACGTTTAATTACAGAAAGCATATCTGACTTTAACCACTTCTCAAAGTTCCTCACGGACTGCAATCAACGCTCCAACAAGCTGGTTCAAATGGTCAAGAAGGCTGAAGCTATGTTGGCCGAGAGCGGATCTAAGGTAGCGATATTTATGATAGACATCCTAAGCCTTTTCTTTTCTAGCTTCCATATTTGCAAAATCTGCTGAATGAGACTCGTGCCATACGTTTGATGTTGCACAGCATCAGCAAATTCTTCGACTCGCAAAAAGAGAATCTGAGCGTAAGTATCTAATCAAATTAGTTCCCAAAAGAAGCACACCCATATGTTGCAGAACACCAATAAGAGGCTTGGTCGTGCTATTCGTGTGGAGCTCAAGAAGATCTACGAAACATTGGAGTCTGCTGCTCAAACATCCCATTCTACTGTTGCTGACATTAGAGGGGCTACTGCTGCTCAACCCAAATAATTTCCTGCCAATTACAGTTGACGCTCGATATAACGATCACCTCAAAAAGTTCAATCCACAGCTGGGTCCGACCATTTTTTTACCTTAATTTTTGACATCTTTTGTCAATTTTGATATTGATCTCTCTAAGGCAAAATGTTACAAAGATTCTGAATTTGTCAGTTATTTTTACACAACTCAACAATTTCGCCTTAAAAAAAAAGACAAACTTTTCTATAACGATCACCCTTTTTCAAAAAAGGTGATCGTAATATCGAGTTTCCTATTTAAGAACAGCAATAATATTAGCTTTTTAAAAAAAGATTAACAAATTCAGAATCCTTGCGATTTTTTGCCTAGGGGACATCAAAACTGACAAAAGACGTCAAAAATTAAGGTAAAAAAATGGTCGGACCCAACTGTAAATCGAACTTTTTGGGACTATCTTTACATCGAGCGTCGACTACACTTACTTATTTAATGTTAAACTTTTAACTTTTTTTGTTTTGTATAAAAAAAATTAGTTATCTAAAAACTTTTCAGCCATTTTAAATGCCTCACCCTTACTACAGGAGGGTATATGTCACTAGTCATATAGGGAAAGCAGGGTATATGACACTAGCCTTAAGAATTATGGTTTGGAAACACAAAATGTATTAAATGTCATACATTTACTATGTCCAGACAATAATAGCACAACTTTTAACAAAATATAAATACGGTCATCTGTATTCAATGCTTATCACTTGTTAGTGGGCACGCTGATGTAGGAAGTGCTGTCACCATTGGCTGTAGAGCAATTGGCTGAAGCAGCAGGGGGCATATCTCCCCCCTCCGTGCTTTGGTCGGAGGAATGGTTAAACATGGAGCTGAAACACTGGGTATTTCTTCTCAGATATCTGATCTGCAAGCAAGTGTTTAACTTTTTACAACGACTTGATTAGCTTACTTGCTGGTAATAACCGTCTCTAATATTGCTGAACATGTGGCCACTCACCTTCAAATTGCCTCATACTTTTCACTATTTTATAACTTCTAAAGCCTTCTATCTTACCAATTCTGACCATGCTTCTATGGCTTCAGTCGGCTGGTGAGCCGCCCCATCCAGAAAGACACACTCTGTTATCAACGCATCCGCCATTATGGAGAAAAAATCGGCTTTGAATCCGAGAACTCGCCTCGGCACTTGGTCGCAGCCAAATTTCATAGACACTTCTTTGATCTAAAAGCTGATTTACATATTGAATTTCTTCTAGTCTTTGTTTCGTACCATATCATAATTTTAATTGCTCAAAGGTGTTTCTTAGCCCAAAAAGCTGTTGAAAGAGGATTATAAGAAAAAAACATATTTTGGTAAAAAAATGTCGTGGTCCTCCAATGTAAACCATCTCTGTACTCTTAAGCCTCGTATTGAATGGTCGTTTGGCTGTAGTGCAGTGTTTTCGAAAAGTGTCCCATCTGCCTCAAACATTTTAGGGCCCTAAAAACGGTAAAGCGATTCGTTTTGGCCCGATCCTTTGCGGTTAAAACAGTTTTTTCTGCAACTTATTTGTGCAAAATTTTCGCCCTTTTTTTACACTTATACCATGTTTTTCTCACAGGATCATGACAGAAAACCTCGTGAATTCGAATCTGAAAACAAAATTTCAAGAAGAGGCTTGGTTGCTGAGATGTGATCATAACCAGCCGCAAACTTAGTGTTTATCCCTTTTTCTCCTATTTTTATGATCATATCTCAACAACCAAGCCTCTTCTTGAAATTCTGTTTTCAGATTTGGATTCCTGAAGTCTTTTTGCCTACCTCAGTGACTCAAAATAAAGAAATCCTTTCAAAAATGAGTACTCTAAACGAGTATATGTGGCGTAACAAATTTTCGCGTAAATTATGGTGTACAGCCCTTCCGACAAATTGTTTGGCCTAAAAACATGTTAGAGCAATAAAAAATATGAGATTATATGATTTTTAGCATTTTTTACTAGAGTACCATAAAATACACTTTAGCCCTTATTTTTTGTGATTTTGGAGAATGCTGGAAGCCCACCTTATCCACCCTTTGCAGGTTCTTGACCACTTCCATCAAATATTCACGGAACTGGTTTAAAAAGGCAAGCCAATTTTCAGGCGATAAGTTGGTGCAAAAGCCAGCAAAATCGTTTCTTTTGTGGGCCATTCTGGCAACCACCCTTCCAGCTATGTCACCTTTTGCATTATCCATACAGTAACCAATAATTTGTTGGGAGGCAGAGGAAATTCCCGGTAGTCTTTTGGGACTAGATGTGCTCTTTAAGGAGGGCGAGTCTCGGGAAGACTTGTTAGTACTGGACGCTAAATTCCAACCACTGTTGCTTCTGCTTGAGTTGCTAGCTGGAGACCACTTTTTGGGCTCCTAAAAATAAGTAAGTAGAAATAAAAAGCAAAAAAACTTGCCTCAGCCGACTTCCTACTGTTCTGACCCCTTCTCGGCAACTTTACAGCTGTTGTAGAAGAAGAAGAAGCAGTAGGCAGTCCATCCTTGGTCAAGTTGTTGAGTGACAAGCTCTCGTGCACCTTGAGCTCGTCAGCCACACTCAGGTGGTTTGAAGTGGCCAGAGTGCCTGATTCTGAAGTGGTGGAGTCGGTGCGAATGGTCACCGACGTTCTGGCCTTGACACTCTTCCCACCTAACCGGGGACTCATTTCCCGTCGTGGTGAGGGTGATTTGTTGCCAGAGGGTCGCAAACCGCCGTTCCCTTGGCTCCCAGAGGTGGGCTCAGTGCTGCTGAAGTCAAACGAGACACTGGCTGTGTGAGGGTTGGTGGCTCTACTTTCTTGCTGACTGCTGTTGGCATTGGAGTTCATTTGTGAGTCGTTTTGACCCATGAAATACCACTAAAAATCGGTTTTTATTATTTTTTTGAAGAATTTGTGTTTGAAAAGCCATAGGAAGCGGAAAACCATGATACTCCCTGTTGTTTGAACAATTGACTTTTCAAATGTCGCGAAAATCTACAGAACAACAACAAATTCAGAGATCATTTATCATTTCTTCTTGCACGTAATGATAGAAAACAAACGATCTTTTTCACAGCAGGCTTTATACAAGCGAATCAGATTGAGCGACATGGCTTTGCATTCAAACGTCGATTTAACGGTTCCTGGGTTCAATTTGGTTGGCCGCCCGACAAAATATCAGTAACCAGACCCTCAACAGTCCCTCGGTTTAACGGCCCCCTAGGGTTGGTCCCAAGGGCCGTTAAACGAGAATTGGCTGTACAACAATTGCAGATAAAACCATTTGTTTTTAAGGCATGAAGAAGGCGAAAAAAAGATGGAATTTGAACTGCTCTTTTCAACAACATCGAGTAAATCGATACTTTATTCGAAAGAATACACCCAGAGCTACACGCTGAAAAAAATGAAAAAAAGTTGTTGAAAAATAGCTGAGATAATCAAGCTTAAAAATCTGAAGGGAAAATGACTAATTTGACGGGAGAAACTACCTACAGCCTATTAAAATATACTAGAGAAATAAGAATTTAAACATATTCTTGTTGTTGAAAAACTTTTCCTCCAAACATTTTTACACCATTAGCAGACATCATATGATCTTTTCTGAGAATGAGGTGTGAGCTGGGCTGTGATTGCTTGGACTTGCTTTTTGGACAATTTAGTCGTTTATAAGGAACCCATACTTGGCGGGCAGGCACAAAAGGAAGGAAGTAGTTAGACTGCTCTTCCACCTATATTTTTACATACCAATGTCGACCTTTGTCTGCTTGGACTAAAGATAGCGCTAAAATATTTGTTATTAGCCGACGGTGAATAACAAAATTTTTTTCAACAAAACTCCATGGAAAAGTGCGGAACAGAGTGCTTTTATCGTTTTTAGCGCAGAAATATTATTTGGCACTGTCCTAGAATGGGTACTATTTTTTCTTTTGGTACGCCCTGTTGTTTTATACCCATGTAAGCATTTCTAATACGCTAAAAACGATAGAAAAGCTATTTCCGCCTCTCTTTGTCACAGGCAAATGGATTTTTGCAAAGTCGACAATTTCCATATTTTGCCTTAATAACCAAAGGTAAACAACCTTAAAAATGGTATTTTCTGACCCCAGCTAAATATCAAATATTGAAAAAAGTTAAACTTTTTTAAAGTAAAGAGACAGCCTAAAAACGAATTCTTTAAAGGCATAATCTTGTGGTCTAGAATTAGGATTGTTATTTTTTGGAGAAAAACTCGTAAAGGCCGCTATAGAAAGTATGCAGAAGATCTCTATTTAAGCAGCCTAGCTAGAAGGAGAAAAAGAGAGTCTGTGGAATAAGACGCATAATATAAATTTTAATCCCAGAGGTTACCCCAACAACCAGACCTAAATCTCGTGCTTATCGCCGAACGCAAGCAAGATATAAAAAAGAAAGGAAGAAAAAGAGCCTAGAATAAATATTGGTGGTAAATAAGCATGAAAAAGAAGAGAAAGTCATTTTTCAGGATTCCCCCCTTTTTTGGCCCCTAAAATGATAAATTTCCCGCTGGTTGTGCCAAAGAGAGGGAGTAGACGAGAATGGGTCGATTGCTCTTTTCCTTTCCTACCACTCCTTGTGACTACTCCAAAGTTGCCTTATTGAGCTAGCATGTCGAAATTCGCTACGTAGTTTGGTGTTGAAGGCACAATTTATTAGAAAAATAAAGAAATATATTTTAGCCAGTCGTACTGTGATATTAGATACTGGGATATACACCCTCTCCTCCCCCCCCCCAAAAAAAAATAGCAAATTTTCCGGCAGTTGTGCGAATTTCTGATTTGGCTGAGCAAAAAATTCCATTCATTTTTGTTATTCCCTTGTCTCCCATTTACTAGTAAAAATTAAAAGAATGAGAAAAGGCAAATGCTGCTAACCCATTTATTAATTAATAGAATTGCAAGAGAGTGGAAGTAGAAAATCCATTATCAATTACAAGAAAAATATACAGCCTGTCTATTAATTCCTATGGCCTTTATGCTGCTGACATAACTTTTTTCTATTGATTAATAAGTTTTTCTAAGCTTCTAACCAACTGAGGTAACAAATTCGCCAGAACTGTTTGTAACAGTAATTCTACTTACCTGCCCATTGAGTTTGTGTGAAAAAAACCTTCTTTTGTTGTTGAGTACATCCCTCAGATCCCCTTCAGATGGCATCAAGTGGGCTTCTGTTGAGGGCATTGCTGGCAGCCTGCGAGTGGAGGAAGAAGAGCGCGACAAGCGTTGTGGGGAACTGTCTGACTCAACTGCCTGCTCTCGGCCAGCCGACATATTGGCTGGAGATCTAATAGTTTGCTCAGGCTCTTTGTCCTTAGGTGTGGCTGGAAGAATGCGGTGAGGGCATGGCTTCAGGTGTGATTCAACTGGCAGAGACATGCTACCTGCAAAACTTATTAGTTGCAACAAGTGATCAGCTAATTAAAGCTATTGTTCACACAATACAGTCAAACCTGGATAAGCCGACAACCCTAAATTCAAAAAACTGTTTTTGTGGCATTTTGTTTTTGACCTATGTTCTGCTAGTGTCTTCTGGGCATCTTGTATATCAAAATTTAGCCTAGATACTAGGCTACATTTTGGTATATAACATGCCCAGAAGACACCAGCAAAACATAGGTCAAAAACACAATGCCACAAACAAATCTTTTTGAATTTATGGGTGTCGGCTTATCCAGGTTAACCTCCTATTTTACATATTGATAAACTTAAGTCTAGTTTGAAGCTAAAAATATGAAAAGAATAGCCGACCGGTAGTTTTTAGGCCATAAGGAGTTGCTAGCAAACCACCATGGTCAAGTGTGTGATAGGTGTCTTCTCGGGAGTCTCTGGCGGACAGGGAGCGACCTTGAAAACGTAGATTGGGTGCTCGCTCTCCTCTCTGCTGCATTTGCCGTATTTCTGGAAGGAAAAAATTTGTATTTTAAAGCATGAGTTTTGGTTCATTTAACAAGGGTTTCCAATAATAAAAATGGTCACAATCGAGTCTCGATTTAGTGTAGTCTTGATTTAGTGTATATTTTATTCGGGTTTGGTTAGTTTGCATAAACCATATACTCCATATAGTGCAGTCTCGATTTAGTGTATATCTTGATTAGTGTATATTTTTTTCGGTCCCCAGCACCTACACAAAATAGAGACTCGACTGTATAGAGAAATTTTTACGCTACTTGGTAGTGAAAAATCCTTTCAGTCAAAAATTAATTACCATGGTGCTTTTGAATTGTTAAAACCAATATAATTAATCTTAAAATTGGGCTAGAATTACCGCGTGTCCCCAAAGTTGGGAATAAAAATGAAAAATTGACTCTACTGGATTATAACAACGCGCCCTCCTCCAAAAATACACACCCTCCACGCAAATTTTCTGCAACCCATTTATGTAATTTTTTCGCCTTTTTTTTTACCCTTTTACCATGTTTTTCTCATTGTACTTTGATAAAAAAAAAAGGCCAAAAATGTATTTATTTATCAAGAAACTTGCTCGCATTCGTCTCGCAGGTAAGTCTGTGCACGCATCTCGAACTCTCAAGCCGCCTTGGTCTCCTTATGAGGGCTTGGAGTTAAGATGCACACACAAGCATACCTGAGGCATAAGTCACTCGAGAAGAAGCTGTAGATGCATAAAAATAACATGCATACTAGAGCTTCTTTATGCGGCAGGTCCCTCTTAGGGAAACTATGATCAGGATCTTCTCTTTTCCTACAAAGTGACTCCTTAATTGTCCCTTCCCCTCCCCTCCATATACAGCCTTTCATCCCTTTAAAAACGGTGAAAAAATATTTTTCATAGGGTCAATGTATCTAGAAAATCCAAGTACTTTCTGGGCAAGGGGGTGTATAAACCTTTTGGGGGTCTAAAACAGTAGTACCTTTTTAGTGTCTCAAATTAAAAAAAAATAACAGAAGGAGCAAGACAAAAAACATCCATATGTTTATTAAGGCCAGAATAGAGAATATAACATAATGAAACAAACATATTGTAGAATTTCTTTTTGAACGGCGCAGCTATAAGTTTTGGCGACAAACATTTATTATTCATAGAATAGACCACTAGGTCTTCAGGTTCCAAATTTTAGTGGCCAAAATTGTCAAAGGCAGCCATGAGGATAGTCAACATACCAAGAAACACATGCAATTAAGTGGAGGAAGCAATAAAAATGACAAATAATCCCTGAATAGGACCCTTTTTGAATCCATAATTAGGACGTCAAAATACACATTAAAGAACCATATTGTTTTTAGAGTTCAAAAGCTGAGCCTTTTTGAGCCATTCTACAATATGTTTGTCTCATTATGTTATATTCTCTATTCTGGCCTTAATAAACATATGGATGTTTTTTGTCTTGCTCCTTCTGTTATTTTTTTTTATTTGAGACACTAAAAAGGTACTACTGTTTTGGACCCCCCAAAAGGTTTATACTAGTGATGTGCGCGGGGCGGGCCCCGCGCGGGTAACCCGCCCCGCGCCGTTTTGGCAATTTTATGTACCCGCAAACCAATATAATATTAACACCTTCCCAGCTACTGCAACCCAATCCTTTCATTTCTGACACTGGCACCTGACACTTAAACTGGCGCTGACACCAACACTGGCAATGGTGTCAGTTTGTTGTCTCAAAATTTTGTTGCAGTGCAACCTTTGCATTTTATTAAATCTACTCAAAAGCAATAAAAAATTGAAAAAAAAAAACAATCTAATATGGCAACAAAATACAACGTTAATACTTTTAAATAAGTAAAATCGAAAAGCTACGAAGAAAAAAAAGGTAGATGTACAACAACAAAAATAAATGCATATCAGTCTTTGCAAACAAATGGAAACCGCATGAAGAAATAGGAAAAATTTTACAGCATTAATATCTCGATTTTTAGCAGACTACCCTATCTTTTCTATTTAAACCTTATTCTAATAATTCACTCTAATCGTAATAAGGCCCCACTTTCTAATAAGGTTCCAGTCTCTAATATCCGCTTACTTCCCGAGAGGCTGGAAAAATAAATGACCATAGCCAAACACAGGCTTTCATTTCACACCACAATTTAAACATCAAACATCGACAATTCATAAAAAGCATTTTTGGTCGAAAAATCAGGCCAGAAAAATGAGTCAAAAAGAAACAAGTATGTAACAGACTTTTTTTTTAATATTTTCCACAAGTCAAAAAGGGTATCAAGGGGTCGCTACGCCGTCTGCAACTTATTGCTTAATGCATTTTTGTGAGATTTATAAAGTGGATTTGATAGAGCTTGATACTGTATTACAATGACTAACTTTTTCTATCTATTTTTCGGTTTCCCCTCATTTGGATATTTAAGTAAAGTTTTGGACAGAGGCAAGTTTTTATAGTCCACTTTTGGAAGCAACAATTCATGTATAAACGTAGCAATTAATATGGCTGTACACCATAATTTACTTGAAAATTTGTTACGAGGTACATTTGTTACGCGGTCACTTTGTTACGCCACAAAAATTTGCATATACTCATTTACAGTGCTCATTTTTTGATAGGATTTCTTTATTCTGAAACACCCCGATAGATACGAAAAACCTCAGGAATCTGAAAACAGAATTTCAAGAAGAGGTTTGGTTGTTGAGATATGATCAAAACTAGGAGAAAAAAGGATAAACACTAAGTTTGCGGCTGGCTATGATCACATCTCAGCAACCAAGCCTCTTCTTGAAATTATCTTTTCAGATTTGATTGAGGTTGAGGTCTTTTTGCATACTGTGGTGCCTCAAAATGAAAAAATCCCTTTACAAAATGAGTACTGTAAATGAATACGTGCAAATTTTTGTGGCGTAACAAAGTGACCGCGTAAAAAATGTAACTCGTAACAAGTTTTCGCGTAAATTATGGTGTACCGCCATTAATATATGGGCTTTAAACATTCAAAATGATTGATTCCAACCCAAACCGCAATAATTCATTTGTAGCGTCAGAGAAGAAAATAGAAAAGGCAGAAAAGTGAAACAAAAAATAATTAAAAACATGCATTCAAGAACATTAACCACCGGCCCAACTAGTTAGGCCGTTTCTCTGTGGCGCAAAATGAGACAGACATATTGAGCCAGAACAAAAAAAAAAGAAGTGCAAGATATTTTTTAGAAAAGATGCATTAAAAAGAATTTTACATTGATACACAATTAAGACTACTAGCTAGCTAGTAATTAACTAAAATGTACTAAAATAAAAGTAAAACAAAAGAAAATAAGACAAAATTTAAAATAAAATTGAGTCATAAATAAAGTAAAGAAGGAAAGCATTATGGCTAGCTAATTTTGCTCTATTTTTATTTTTCTCAATGCTGTTTATGGTCTTATTGGTTTTCAGAAACTGATTTTCTCTTTTATCTCATTTATTCAGATTTACCAATAAGCTATTATTTGCTATAAAAGTTTTTTGAATGGAGAGTTAAAAAAGTAACGGAAGTAAAAAGGTATTTTTTGGAAAAAATTAAGTTCATTCCTTTTTATTGGGTTGTAACATAAATTCTGTCGGCTTTTTCGTACGCATATACACTATAAGTGTTTTTTATCGATCGATAGCCCTTGCTCTTGAAGGAGGATGGAGTTGACGAAAGAACAGAAGGACATCAAGAGCGTCTTCCTTGATTTCCCACACACTTTGGATGCATAAACATGGTATGCTTGCCAGAGGTTGTTTGTGCAATAGATCTTAGCAGAGGAAACTACATCCAATTCTATATTCACTCCTCTGTTCATGGGTTCATAGGGTCTACCGGGTCTAGAGCGAGTATTTCAGCAACGCGTAAGCGTTGCCATAGGCTCATAGCAAACGCGAAGCGTTTATTTAGCTGGTCTAGCGGGCCCCATGGACCCTGGTCCCTAGTTAGGGGTAGAAAAAAGAATGTCTTTCAGAAAAAGTTTTCGTTGCATGACTCTAGTTAATTCAGCATTGTGTGAAAAAAAAACATCTGTTTCAAAAACAGCCAACTTCATCATTATTGTTCCTGCAAAGGTGCACTAGACTGTAGACTCAAATTGTTCTCAAGTTGAAAATTGATGTTGTCCAAAACAGCAGGCTGTTGAGCATTGAATGCACTGGGATATCCACCTTGTTGTTGAATATTTACATGTGGCACAAAAGGAGTCGTATGGAGAGGAGGAATGGAATGATACTTGAAATAGGAAGTGACCTGCTCGGGAATTTCTGCAAGAACTTCCTTTGCTAGCAGACTTTGAATGTAGGCTTGATCAGCAGCTTTGGTGTAATGGTTATTGGCCGAAGAGACAGCACCTAGGAAATTACGGAAAGGAACAAACTGAAAATGGGGGGATGAAAAATATCTCCAGGCACTTTTAACTGAAAAAGTTCCGATCGAAAGCTTGAAAATTTAACCTGCACTATATCTCTCTGTGCCCTTCTACCATTGTGAGTCAAGAGTTCTTCATCTGCATCCAACTCATCCATCTTCTCAAAATCTTCTCTTCCCACCCCAATAATGATGATTGAGAGAGGTAGATCCGAAGCCTACAAATATTAAGTCAAGAAAAATAGAGGAGTATAGGAAATTACCGCTATTATTGAAGCCTTCGTTTTCTCCATATCTGTGATTATCCCGTCAGTCACAATGAGAAGAACCTGTAAATCACCCCCATTAATTTCAAACTTTTTTTTTGACGAGTCTAGTATTGCTCCGAGTATAGTAATAAGGCGGTCTAGACCCGTCTCACCGTCACACCTTATTGACAAGTAAACTCAAAAAAATTATAATTTAGGGTTTGAAAGAGAGACATCTAGAAGTATTGCTGGAGGCTGATCGGGTAACCCGCAAAACGCCCCGCACATGACCCAAAAACCCGCATCTGTTACCCGGATGCATCCAAGCAAAAATCCGCGGGTAAACCCACTATTTTTGAACGAGTATAAAATATTTTGATCAAAAATTTTGATGAGCTTTTTCGGCTTATAGTATAAGTTTAGCCGCAAACCTGTGGATAACCCGCAATTTTGTTTGCGGGTAACGGATAAACTGCACCGGACCTAAAAACCCGCCCCGCAAAACCCGTACGCACCCACATCCTCCAGCACTATCTAATGGGCTTGATATAATAAGATTTGCCTGATATCTGGTCGCATCTTTTGGAAAATTTCTGGCTTTGTGCGCGTAATCGTCAATGACAGGTGAGAAATTAGTAGGACCATACAGCGTAGTTTGTCGAAGAGCGCTTTTATAGACCCCCAGCACTCCTGAAACCCCTTGAATTGACCTGTCAAAAGAAGTCATATTCTAAAACAAAAAGATCTATTTATTAAATTAAAAATTTGCAGGATTCAAACCAACCAGTGGAAACAAGTGGCTAACATTGCCTTGTGGAGGAATCTTTGCTCCAAAACCAACAGCTTCGAAAACCTTCGATCGATTGTAATGTTCACAGATCTGGAAAATTCTGGGTTAAGTACCTGATTTAAAATGTAAAAAGACCTCGAGAACTGCGCTGATAGCCATTTCGTATTGGTTAAGGTGGTTGGAATTAATGAAATGGAGTGAGCTGGAAGTATGCACAGCACCATTGGAAGCTGTAAAGTCGATGGCCACTGCGAATTCTAGCTGGAGTCTAAAAATAGATATTTAGTAGAGTACTTTAAGTAAATCAACAATTTGCCCTGCTCCAACAAATTCCAAAAAAGTGAATTCACGATGAACTTGCACATTGAGAAAGTGAAGCACCCCAGAATCCTTGTATTTCTTGCCCTTCTTTTTTTTCTTCTTTTCGTTGATCAACTAAAAAAGCCGTATATCTCCCATAAAAAGCTTAATTTTACATATAAAGTGGAAACTCACGGGCAAATCTGTAACCCGTTTCAAACTGATAGCAGTGACGTTGGTTCGACAACTTCCGATGAGATCATGACTGAAAGAAAAAAATAGATGTTATAGAAAAAAGTTCAGAGCAAAAAGAACACCTACCCTCCGTCATAGTCGTAATCATAGCATTCAATTTGAAAGTCTCTGAAAGTAGAAAAATGATTCTCTTTGAAATCACGCCATCAAAAAACAAACTTGTCTTTGTTGCCTTCACATAGGTGCTGAACGGTGACCTCAAAAGGCTTCCATTCCGGATTCAAAGTTTTTTTTATCTTCTCAGTTCGATGTACCAACTGGCGGCTAAAAATTGAAATATGAGGCTTGAACAAAGATAGCAACAAGTAAAATCCAACCTTCCATCAGCCATAATTTTGTAGAACTCCAAAAAGGGATCTGATTTACCAAAAAAGTCTTTTTTGTCTAATCCTCTACCATGGCATACGAAATAAACTGCTTCTTTTTGTCCTTCATTTATTTCCTCTGCTCGAATCGTTAACAGCCCATTATGATGCGAGACATTTCTGAAAAAAAGAAGAAATGTCCATTAAATAAGTAAAGGCTATACAATGGAAAGTTTTTTCTCCGAAAAGTATACAACACTGCTCTAAATACTAGAGAAACATAGGGTTTTACCTGCTTTAGGTTTTTTCAAGCGTGGTGCAATGGCTTAAGGCACAGTCAACACTCAATTTAATGATCACTATAAAAAGTTGGATCCACAGCTGGGTCCAGCCATTTTTTTCTTCATTTTTTGACATCTTTTGTCAATTTTGATGTCAATCTCTTTAATGCAAAAAATCGCAAGGATTCTGAATTTGCCAGTAGTTTTTAGACAATTCAACAGTTTCGCCTTCAAAAAAGCCAAACTTCGAGTTATCGACACTTTTTTTTTTCAAAAATGGATGTCGCTAAATCGAATTTTGGCTTTTTATCGTATAACCTAGCCCTACCTTCTAACCCACTGCACATCTTAAATGGATTATTTACTTAAGCGGCATGCCGCACAACCTACATTACCTGACTTGCAAATTGAGTGTTCCATAAGGAGCAGCCACAATATCTGCCAGTTGACACTCACATCGACCTAGGAAATCGTGCTGGTTGAGAGCTTGAGAGTTTGAGTCAATATCATAACTAAAGCGAGAAAAATTACAGAACCTATGTAATAAATCTAACAAAACACGCATAAATTTATAAAAAAATGTTGAGGGTGTTAGGGTTTTCTTGATTAATCATGCATATTTTAGGTTGCCTTTAATAACGAAAACAGCAATCTCAACAAGACATAAAAATTCTTCCCGTTTTTCTCGAGATCTACCAAAACTATTGAAAAAGTATTTGCTTTAGGCATGATAAAGTCAAAAAAAACTCACAGATCGAATCGAAGAGGTTGTTTGGCTTCAAAATAGTAGTTTATATAAATCTTCTTGTTCCACTGAGGGTTGAGGCTGTTTTTTATCGTCTCGGTTCTTCCAACTTCCACATAAGAGTCCTCAGCTGATGAATTATTAAAAGCATTTTGCAGATAAACTATGCAGATTGGATCGCTCTTCGAAAACAAATCTTTGTCAGCCAGAGCCCTGAATTTTTTTCTAATGCAATGAGTGCACACATAGGAAAAGGAACAAATTATGCAAAATACCTAGCAGATAGCATTAGTTCCACACGAGTGCATAATTCACTACCAGGCACTACATTTTTGTCGCCATTATAGTCCATCGAAAGAAATAAATTCCAATTTAAGCTTTTATTAAAACCTGGGAAGAAAAAAAAAACACAAGCAAAATAAGTAAAGATAAAAACTATTATATTTATATGAGCAGTCGAAGATAGAGACAAGGATCAGCTAAAACTCAAAGGCCAAAAGAACAAAAAGAAATCAGCCATTAGTGGTATGCAAGCAGCATCTTATGAAGCTAAAAACAAATTTCTAATTAATTCTCATTTCATTGAGGAACAAAAAAGAAAAAGAATAGATTACAAGCAAAAAATAGAGAAGCAGTTGGCCGAAACTGTTGGCAAACATCAAGCATTGCAAAACAAAAGCGTCTCAAGAAAATAAGTATGTTGTTTTAAATGCGTCACGAATTATGTTACACGGGCGAAAAAGCAGCAGAGAAGGTGCGATGTCAAAAGAAAAACTAAACCCAACAAGAAATTGAAATAGTGCAAAGACTCATTTTTGGAATATAGGATAAAAGCATTTACAGCAGTGACCTTTTTAAATTAACTCTGAAAGCAGTTCAGCCCTTAATTATGTATTTTCAGGGTTCCTCCTCATGTACTAACATTTATAACCACCTAATAGTAAAGAATTAGCAAAGTAAATACTGGCCCTCTGCATTTGTCAAAACAAACAAGACCACTTCAGCTGGTCACCTATTTTCTTCTTAAAAATATGGCAACTGTCTTTTTATATATCATGCCTAGAAAAAGAACAAATCACAATTTTGAAATGATCATTTTTCCTCAAAAAGCTAAAAATAATTATGTTAGTGAAACACGTTTCTACAGATGGTGGCAACAAACAAAAATAATAATGCTGGGGAATGAAAGCAGAAAGTAAACAAGAAAAAATTGAGGAAAATTAAAAGCATTCAAGCGGGCAATATGCCATACTTTATTATTTGAAAAAACGCAGTTGATTCTATGGATTTTGCAATTACCGTATTCTCTCTAATAGAACGCCATGGCGTTCTATTTTTCGCCCTTTTTTGGCCTTTTACCATGTTTTTCTCACTGGACCATGGCAAAAAAGGCCTGAAATGTATTTATTTCTCAAGAGTATTGCTCGGATTCATCTTAGGGTCACAATGCAGTGATGGCAATTTGAATCAATGATTCAAATTATTTTTGCCAAATTAATTTAAATCATTTTTGCTATTTAAAAGTCTTTGTAGTTTATTGATCAATAGTCTCAATCCTGACTATCACTGGAAATTTTTTTTGTTCAATGGAGCGATTAGTTGTCTTTTGCTAAAGCTTTTTGGCTTTGTTATTATTGATCAGTTGTAATTCTTGTGACTACTGTTGTCTATGACCAGCCAATATAATTTCTTGCTTAAGTCTCAATTTTTTTTCTTGGCGATTTCACCATTGCTTCTTTGAAACTTGAAAAAGGAACAAATTAGATGAGGCAGAACCTAATTAATATTTTGTGAGCTGTGAAAGAAAAATCACGACCGCAGTTGAATTTCACTATGGTTCGCAGTTGAATTTCACTATGGTTCGTTTTGGAGATACCCATCGATAAATCGTTTGGCAACAAAAATTTTGTTTTTTTTTGTGTCGTGTCATCTTCCTTCTTTGATGGTGAAGTGAAAGAAAAATTCAATCGCACTAGTTCTCTCCAATAATAGTGTATTTGTATGCGAGCAGCACACTCTGAACAAAGATACAAATACAGCACTGACGCAACAAAATTTATTTCATGCAAACTCAGAAGGAAATGAACGATCTAACGCAGCAAATAAATACATCTTCTGAAGTACTCTTTCTCAACGTCTTTTTTTTTCATCCTTGTTGTTCAAAATATTTAGGTAGTCGCTATCAGCAATGTTTAACCTAAATTCATGTCACGACCTGCACCACTAATAAGAAGTTACAAAGCATACATGAGACCATCTGATGGAAGGAAAATGCGATTGGAAGAGGTTGAAACAATTTTCGCAATCTTCTGAGCAGAACGAATTTTGCGCAGCTTCAGGAAACCTTGATCACTCTTCATTGACTCGCCGAGCTAAAAAAAGGTTTAAGCTGTCGAAACAAGCTAAAAGGTACCATATGAGCGGCTTGAGCCTCGCCTTCAGCCTGAACAATTTTTTCTTGACGCTGCTGGATGGCCTTTTCCACTAGAAAAGTAGCTCGCTGAGCTTCTTGCGCTGCCACTTGTTTAGCCTCAATAGCGGCAGAATATTGACGAGAGAAAGCCAATTCAGTAAGTGCCACGTCATCAAGAATAATATCGAAGTCCAAAGCTCTTTCCACGATTCCCTTACGTACCAAATTGGAGACATGCTGGCGCTGCGTGATCAACTGCGATGCATTGAATTTAGCGACAACACTCTTCAACACCTTCGAAGATCACAAATATTAATAAAAAAACGCAGAAAACCTGAAATTGAAAACCTCATTGCAAATCGACGGCAGGACTCGCTCCTCCCAATTCATCCCAAGGGTTCGATGAATTTTCGGCAAATTATTTGGATCTAAAATGTGATAACAAATGAGCCGACAACCTGAACAGCACGAAAGAAAACCTGGACGAGACAATACACGAAGAGCAATGTCAACCATTTGCAAATCTTTACTTCCAGTTGGCGATCTCAGCTGATTAGGACGCGCGCGAATGTCATAAATAATTGGATACTGGAACCACGGAAAACGAAAATGCAATCCTTCCTTGTAGACTTCTCTCCCTATTCCACCAATACGGTTGAACATGATGGCACGATGACCGGCATCAACTGGAGGTTTAATGATTTAAAAAAGTTTAACGACCTACTACTTATTTACTGATGGAGAAATAAATCACTTATGAAAAAGTTACCAGTAAAGAAAGAGTTGAGAAGACCATAAGCACTCGCCCCCAGCAGAACGATACCAACACCAGCTCCACCTCCGCTGCCATTGCTCATAAACTTCAGAAAATTTTTTGCTTGATTTTCCATCTCGATTCACTAAAAAGGGAATTTTTTAGCAGTAAAAGCACAGCAAAATGTGCAACAAAGTATAACTGATGCACAAGATTGTATGATTATGTGTTACCAAGTTGATAATATCAACGCTGCCAGTATGCACAGCCTTTCAAATTGTACGAAAAGGTCCGTTTTGAGCTTCAACCAAATTTTTGCGGGAAATTTAAAAATTCCTTAGTCAGCGAGGGAAGAACAGATTTCGCTGCTACAAGACCTTCAAGCCTGCTCTGTAGAGGGACATGGTACTAAAATCATCTCTAAGCAAGGTTTGTGTTTTGTGTGTTTATCTCCTTGACTAAATCGCTATTCCAGATCGGCAAGGACATTTTCGCACCAAATCATCAAGTGTATGCTCTCATACGAGAATTCTTTGGAACTGTCGAAGTCGAAGAAAGCAATGGAGTTTTCTTGGTCAAAAACATCAAGAAAGTGCTGGAGCTGTTTCTTACTCGTCTTGCCGCCAACCACAAGCTGCGAAATGATCATCAATTTAACAATAAAATATTTATATATTTTTTTTCTGGTTTGCTTTGCTTCATACGTTTTACTATTCACTTAAATCTACTCATACACATCCAAATATGACTAATTGCCGAGAGAAAGCCTTTATCCAAACTATTTTATAAGCTCATTTTCTTGCAGTTGTGCAAACTATCCAGCTGGTAAATAAGCCAACTTAAGCCCCTATTATGTAACAGCACTCACTTTTTGCGGCTATGCAATCAGAATTCTCCTCTACCTATATCTGGTTTTATTGTTTGTTACATCAAATATATAAAATCAAATGTGTCGTTTAATGTCTTTTTACTACTCTATTCTATTTCTATTCCTTTTGATTAAGTATCCAGTACATTGTCAGTCTAACCAACAGCCAGGAGGATTAACGTCAACATTTCCTGGGAATCCTCAATCCAGCGTCCAACTGCAAAATCAATTGCTTTTGCAGAAGCTGCAAGGCCAAGGCAACGTGCAACCCAATGGCAAGGCACAACCAGGAAAACCTTTCAATAGAGCTAGGAGAGCAAACTATAATGGAGGTAGACTTCAATCAAATAAACAACCGGCAGGTAATAGTCGACTATAAGTGAGTTCACCTAATGCCCAAAAGATGGCTGGTTCAGGAAGTCGCTTGCCTGGTCAACCACCAGATGGTCCACCCAATGCAAAATCTGATCCAAATGGTCGACCAAATATGCCTCCACAATCGGCCAATCTACTTAATGGTTCACACAATGGTCGACCAGAAGGATTGCCCTATCAGCAAATGGGTGGTCTTTCTGGACATCCACCTTTCAATGGAAGTGACCAGTCAACTACAACTCCTTCCCTACCATATACAGCCCAAAAATCCCAAGGCAGTCTAGCTTCAACAAGTGAGGAGAAGACATCGACTGAGACGGACCAACCAGAAGGCAATGATTTTAAAAACAAGTCTTTTGACTTGTTTTCTCGTTCAACTTCCGCTGAAAGTGGTAAAGACCCAAGCTCTGTAACTTCCTCAAGATCCAGCCGTAAAAGCGGTGAAGAGAAAGAAGAGGACAAAAACACAAGTGATGCACAGTTAGTCAACAGCACAGAAACGCCTAGCTCTAAAGCAGCAGTAGAGGAGACAGAAAATATATCTAATTCTCCACCATCAATCGAGAATGTTGGAGATTCTAAAGAAAAATCAAATGAAAAAAAGATTGAAGTTGATTTATCCAGCGTAAATGTCAGTTTTGAGGCCAAATCAGCTAAACAAAAGTCTGATCAGAATGAAAAATCCAAGTCCATTGAGCCTATATCAGACCACTCCAAGTCACAAGAACATGAATCAACAGTCCAAAGCGTAGACCCACCAAACATACCTTTCAGCTCAAAAAGTGAGGAGAAATCAACTCTGAACAATTCAAAATCACAAAATGTGCAAAGCAGCACAGGTGTGTCTACTCTAGTGACTGCAAACAGCTCTAACTTCACCAAACCTAAGCAAAAGAGTGAAAAAGAGGAATCAGAGAAGGAAAGCTCTAAAATTTTCACTGAAAATAATGTAGGTATAAGTTCTGAGGACAATGTGGCTGGCTTCCCAATTCAGCCCTTATTCCCCTTTAAGTTACTATTTTGTCCTTTTTAACGAAATTATTACTTAGAAATGGTTTTTAGACACTTTTAGAAAACTTCATTTTTAGGGGGGAGGTGGTATAACCGAGTAGCGTCAATTTTTTTTCTGGACTAATATGATCTTTGTATGGTCAACCCTCGATATACTGTAACCGGTAAAACGAATATAATCCAAATCTGAAAGCAGAATTTCCAAAGGTGGCTTGGTTTTCCAAATATGACTACGAGTAAGGTGCTCGGTATTCTGAGGATTGGGGGGGGGACATTCTAGTAGCTATTATCGGAGAGGGGTACGACTGAGCAACTCTCAATTTTATTTTCGGTCTTTCCTGATGTCTTTCTTAGTCTTCCCATTTGATCAGGACTCTCAGAAAGCACTCTGACCTCGGATTACTTCATCCCACCGTCCGCAGCTTGCACAATCGCATTCTTCGAGTCTTTAGAGACTTTGTTCTGATTTTCCATAACTTGAAAAGAAAAAAAAAATTAAGCTGAGATGCAGCAAAGGCTCAAACACCCAAAACTTATTGCTAAAGCTAAAACTTCAAAAAAAAATTCAACTATGTTATAAGTAAGGATTGCAGCTTCTACCGGGATCAGAAGCTTCATTGAACAGTGGAGAAGAGGACCAGCCATCAGTTTCTGCCAAAAAAGAAGTGGAATTGGACTATGATAAGAGCATAGATGTGGAAAATATTAGAGGAAACACCTTCTGGTCAAGACGCAAAAACAGGATGGCCACAATGCGGCCGACTTCTAAAATTTACAGCAGGAATAAGAGGATTAGACTAAGAAATAGACGAACCCGCTACTATGATAAAAGCAGTCTAAACAAGGAGCTGCTGCTGCCATTAGTGGGTTATAGACAAGGCAACATGCTGCCACCTGTGCACAGAGGAATATCTGAAGAATTGGAGAAAGGGCAAAGAACAAGACCATTCAACACAAATTTTGGTCATCAAACACGAATTTAAAGGCCAACATATTACGGCAAATAAAGTAAATTTAAAAAATTACATTTTAAACTTGAATGTGCTCTCGACTTAGGTGCTAAGCCTTAGCTATAGTACAGGGTGTTTCAAATTTTTCTAACGATTTTAAAGGGCTGTAACTTTTTACTGTAACCGAATTTCGAAATTCTGTAAACGCAGATCGACTCAGTTTTTGATAACAATTTTTTTGGCATATCACGCTGAAAAAAAATTTTTGGCCAAAATTTTGAAAAATTGCCTTGTTATTCATGCAAGATGAAGCGCCGCCACACTTCAACATAATTGTCCGTGACTGGCTGGATGAACAATTTCCTCTGAGATGGATGGGCCGAGGATCAGCCGAGAAGCCAGCTCCGTTCCGATGGCCACCTTATTCGCCTGATTTAACACCATGCGATTTCTTTCTGTGGGGTTATCTTAAGAGCCGAATCTATCGAACACAGCCAGCGAATCTGGATGAGCTTCGAGAAAGAGTCATAAAAGAATTTCAAGAGCTTCCGAGACAGATGGTGCTCCGATCAATTGACTCCTATGTACGTCGGCTGGAGAGATGTCTCGAAGTAAAAGGAAAGAGTGTTGAGCAAAGGTCCCAGCTCACCTATGCTGGCCTACCCTAAGCCTAAGGCTTAGTTGTATGCCTAAGTGTGGTACCTGGGGTCTCGGTTAACCTACTCTGGCCTACCCCTATGTCTAAGGGTCTCGGCTAACCTACCTACAACTAAATCTAAATTTATTCAAAAGAAATGCTTAACGATGTTGGGGCTGTCGAATGAGTCGTTAGTCGCAATCAAAACAAAATGTTTTCCAGATTTTCCAAGCTCAGTAAAATTTTTCAAAATCGGCAAATGGTCCGTGGATTTTCAAATGTGCCTTTTTCTCCATGTTCGCCTGACTTAACTCCGTGTGATTTTTTCTTGTGTCTACAGAATTGAGATTAAAGACTTGGACGAGCTCATAGGTAGACAAATCCGTGTTACTTCTTTCTACCATCCTTTTGGCTTTCTACTAAAAAAGTTTTTAGCTTTTGCAAAAACTTAGGCGCTTCAACTGTCTGCAGAGTGTGAACAAGATGTCCACCTCTTAGCACAACATCACCACTTACATTATCCAAGATTGTTTAATCATGATGCCTGCAGTAAATTCCTTCTTTCGCAGCTTCCATTTTTCCAGCCATCAATTAAAAGCTAAAAGATGGCAGACTCCCCATTTCTGGAGACATTTGGCACAACCATCAGCAGTAGTTGTAAACATGCCACTTCAAATATGCTCCTTCTTAGGGTTAAAACTCCTTCTCTCTTTTAGACCAGAAAGAAAAATTCTAAAAACAATGGAAACAGTCGGTTCAAATGCAGTGGCAGCAATAGAATTCATGTCTTTTGCTCAATTTATTTTATCAGTCAGCCAAAAAACCCAAGTTAAGAGCAAAAGAATTGTTTGGTGGTGGGGAAGCACTTCCGCCAGTCTCCCTTGTTACCGGCCTTTTTGTTGTTGTTGAGTAAAGCCCACATTCTACTGCTTTTTCTTCTATCTTTCTCTCTCATTAACACCAGCAGTGGGAGCACTGGAAGCAATGTCTATGGTGCAGCAATAAGTCGCAAGCATAATCCACTTATTGATGTGTGACTTGACACAACCACCAACTAACCTTGGTGCCAAATTTATACCCATTTACTACTTCAAAATATTCCTATTCAGTTTACTTTTTTGATATATATAAAAATAAAATAAAAAAAAAATATATATTGACTTTTCGCTTTTCTTATGGCTATTCCAATAGTTGATGACCCATATTCCACTACTAAGAACACCTCTTTGGTAATTTGGACGAGTCTGGGTGGGAACTTTATTTTTTTTAAGTGTATTTATTACAATAGATGGGCAACGCGCCGCGATACTTGTGTCTTAAAACTTACACTTTTCTAGAGGGTAAATAAGTAATAGGTAAACCAGTAGGTAAACCATTTGGAGAGTACACAAATGGGTTTCAGAAAAAACTGCCTTAACCGCAAAGTAATCCGGTATAGTCCAATTTTTTTATAGGGAGTGTAATATTCCTTGCTAAGATCCAAAATCTTATTTATCGATAGCGAAAAAGGTGCAATAAAATATCAGTTTTTATTCATAACTGAAACAGCTTTTAGACAATCTTGAGCCAATTGACGCCTTCTACAGACCAGAGAGTCTTGAATCGATTTGCGCAAAGACCAAGTTCTCAAAGAAAGAGGCACAATTGATTTATCGTTCTTTTAAGCAGGTAGATGACCTAAATCATCTCTTAATCATCAATAATCTCTTCTTCTTAGGGTTGTCCAAGTGGGATTGTCAATTCGAAGCAGTTCCAAGAGATTTTTGCTCAATTCTTTCCCCAAGGCAATAGTCGAAGGTATGCAGAGCTTGTGTTTAAGACGCTAGACAAAGATAGCGACCAGAAGATTAGTTTCGAGGTGAACACATATCTTAATCTGGACTAAAAGTAGGTACCATTTGCAGGAATTTGTGGTTTGTCTCTCTGTGATCACTAGAGGAACGCTGGCAGATAAATTTCACTGGATTTTTACCCTCTACGACGTTGACAGGAGGGACTCCATCGGACAGCATGAACTCCTAACAATAACACAAGCGGTCTACGAATTATTAGGAAGGAAAGCTACTCCAACAGTCACCAGAAGCGAGGTTGTCGACCATGTTATAAATGTATACAATGTGAGTCCACACAGCTTGAAAGTGAAGATTTCAAAAGAACCACCTTTTAGAAACTCTGCAAAAACGGCGAGATTCGAATCAATCGAAGAAAGTTTGTGGAAATGTGCTTGGAGAATAAAGACATATGCGACTCATTAGCCAGATTCAATACCATCATTTAAAATCCACCCTATTTCCTCTAATAAACGCCGCATGGCAGTTTCCTTGCATCAGATATACTTATTTCTGCATCAGATGTGGTTTTCAAGGGGTTGATTATCCAAAAGGGATGATGGTTATTTCCGGTGTGTCCTGGAGGCCGGAAGAATTGGCCTCTTCTCCAAAGGATTCTTCTGGAGGCCAGCACGGCCCGTTTGATAGTGCTAAAAGTTAAAAAGATATAAACCTTTTTGCACAGCAAATATTTTTACGGCTGTTTGCCCACTCCCAATGTAGGCTTGTTTGTTTTTTCTATGCTCGAGCCATTTACTTTTATCAAGAACGAAAAATAAAATAAAATTTATTGTGAAAAAATTCATCGCACCACTAATTTTGTGTAAGTTGTGTAAAGGTAGCAATTATGCCCTGATTATTACTGCCTTAGCACAGATACTTCACAGATACATACTGGCAATTAATAGACTCACCAGTAATCAAAATTTTAAAAAATTTTGATTTATTATTTTTTGATATTATTTTGTCTTATTATTATAAAAATGTTGGCGTCAATTTTGAATCTACTGGATCATGCTCCTGCATCCCCTCCCAATGCAACTGCTACTAAAAACGTATACCATCCCCCTAACCTATTTTATTACCCTAAACGGTAAAGCGAATTGTTTTGGGCCGGTCCTTTGCGGTTAAGGAAGTTTTTTCTGCAACCCATTTGCAATTTTTTCGCTCTTTTTTAGCCTTTTACCATGTTTTTCTCACTGGACCATGGCAAAAAAGGCCTGAAATGTATTTATCTCTAAAGACTTTTGCTAGGATTAATCTCGGAGGTAAGTTTATG
Organism: Subanguina moxae; assembly: GCA_000981365.1. Classification (NCBI taxonomy): domain Eukaryota; kingdom Metazoa; phylum Nematoda; class Chromadorea; order Rhabditida; family Anguinidae; genus Subanguina; species Subanguina moxae. The sequence continues at coordinate 34,208 of BBSZ01006527.1, read as the reverse complement.
CGCGCATCTCTGACTTTCAAGCCCCCTTCGTCCCCTTACGAGGGCGATGGGGGCTCATTTGAAGGATCTCAATTCGCTGTTCGCTGACACTCATGATAACTGAAAAAAATAAAATTGAAAAAGCTATTTTGCGTATTCTCTTTCAACCATTAAACTATTCCGAGGCTATCTGATTGCCTTTATTGATTCCTTCGCAATAATCTTTTTTTTAAACCCCTAATAAAATATAGCGATCAATCTCTGCTATAATTAACCTTTTTTCAACAAATAATAAAAAATAACGGAAAGGGCTGGAAAGAAATCGCCACCTGGTTGTTGTTTGAATGTTGGAATGTGTTGTTGGTTGCCGGCTAAATTGCAGGTGATAAGGAACAATAGAGGGGAACACCTCCAGTAATTGATCATTCCAAACATTTGTGCGTTGTTAACCATCTTCTCCTCTTTCTCCTACTCAACTGCTTTTTTGTTTTACACTATCCCCAGTTTTTCTGTCATTGTGGCACAATTTTTTGCGAGTAGTGAAAAGGAATTGCCACCTGGTTGTTGTTCTCCAGCACTTCTTTTAGTATTAGGTTGTCTCAAAATTTGGCACGTTTTTACCTTAGTCCCCTTTTTTAAATGGATATCACTCATATTCGATATATTATGCTTTTTCATTATGATTTTGGGCTTAAGGGAGCCGTAGCTGAAAATAAAATTTGTGAAGTCTATGCAGCTGCTACGATCAACGCCTGGACATGTCAAAAATGGATCTCAGGATTCAAGGAAGGCGATAGAAGTTTAGAAGACAAACTCAGAAGTGGAAGACCCAGCCTTTTCGCCACAAAAACTCGGTTTTCGGAAAGTTGAAAACCTCCATATTTTGCTTTGGGGGTAAAGTTGTTTACCAAGGTAAACAACCTTATAAATGGTATTTTTAACCCCCGAAACAACACTTGGGTATAAAATTAAGCCTTAGGCTCAGGGTAGGTTAGCCTAGACCCCTAGACTAAGGGTAGGCCAGCGTAGGTGAGCTGAGACCCAGCCTATACCCTGTTTCACTATGTTTAGTGGTTCACATCTCGCAGGTAAGTCTGTGTGCGCATCTCTAACCCTTCAAGCCTACTACGTCCCCTGCAGGGGTATAAGGGGTTTTCTCCCCCTCCAACCTCTACCTCTAAAAATGGTTGCCTGCCTTTACCCTAAACGTAGCGCTATATTTCCAAGATCCTACAGTTGTAACGGCCGCGTCATCTTGTGATTCAATAACTTGGTTCTCGATTGTTAAAATTTTTTTCTCCGCCTCCTGTTACTTCCGGCTCTTTTAACATAGTAGACGATCTCACTAGTGTTTTATCGAGACGGAATGAATTCAAAACTTTGATGTATCATCTCATGCACATTATCTTACTCACTTAAATGTTATTTCCTGCCCTCCGGCCTGCGCTTATTTTGTGGATTAGTTTTTATAACTTGCTTGATTAATATCTTTCCCAGATTTTCAGCTTTGGGTTAAAACTTGTCTTTTTTCTATTGTTGCTGTTATTCATGTAAAAAGTTTTCCTCGGAATCCAATTATCATGAATTTGCATTTCGATTAATAGGCAAATCTTTTGCCGTTGTTTTTCTCTTACCTTCATTTTTGGCTCCTACCACTCTGTTAGTTTTTAGATGGAAGAGAAGAGAATTAAATGGCCACTGACAGCACATTTATTTATATGGATTTTTTTTATAAAAAAGAGATTGCCTGTGTTCCAGCTTTTCCTTCTCCAAATTGGGAGTTTCTAGCAAGTTACCACTGCAAAATTCAATTTCTTTTCCCTCTTATTCTCATTTTTCTTTCCATTTGCATCTTTTTTGCCACTTGAGTCTGCGTTTCTTTTTTTTCCAAATTAGCTAAACGGTTTTTAGAGCTATGGCAAGCCAATGTGCTTTTATTACTACTGGTCTATTCTTATCTTCTTTTTCTTCACTCTTACTTTGACTTTAACCGTTTTGGGTATATTAGTTTTTCAGTTTTGCAATTAAGAGGAAGAGAACTGTCCAGTACTACTGTATAATACCTCCTAAAAGTATTTGGATTTTCTTTTACACTGACCATATAAGAAGTATCTTTTGACCATTTTTAAAGGGATGAAGGGCTGTATAAGGGAGGGGAAGGGATAAGTAAGGAGCCACTTTGTAAAAAAGGCTACTTATTTTTATTAAAAAAAGAAGGACTGTACAAGGGAGGGGAAGGGACAATAAAGGGCCATTCTGTAGGAAGAGAGAAGATCTGAAACATAGTATCCTTTACAGGGACCTACCGCATAAAGAAGCTCTGACATGCATGCTATTTTCATGCATCCAAAACTGCTTCTCGAGTGACTTATGTCTCAGGTATGTTTGTGTGTGAATCTCAACTCCAAGCCCCCGAGCCCCCGTACAGGGGCGAAGAGGGCTTGAAAGTTCGACTAACCTGCGAGATGAATGCCAGCAAAATTCATGAGAAATAAATGCATTTCGAGCCTTTTTTCATAAAATGATTTCAAATCTACATTCGGGTAGTGTTTTCGGTTAGAGATATGCTTCCGCAAATCTCCCTCCTTACAAAAACATGGTAAAAGGTAGGGTTGGGCAATCCATATATTCGCCCGAAGATAAGCCTTAGTAAAAAACGCGTATGTTCGATTTGCTTATTTTATGCTTCTAACGTTTTTTATAGTCTTGAATAATAGACTTACTTTTTAGGGCATCTTCAATTTTTTAAATTTTGCGTGCTTTTTTCTTCGTCCTTTTTCGTTCTTTTTTTGTTTTGTCGTTCGAAGGCCTTTCAGTAGTATCATCCGATCTTTATCTGGCCCACACTTCTTATCAACTTTAATTGGCTGATCTACAACAGACACTAGCAACCCTCCAGCAAAAAGCAAAACAACCTCAAAGCACACTTACCCAATTTAGCACTATTTAAAACAAACACTTCCATGAATAAATGCCGCAAAAGGGGATACCCTCCCTAACAGATTTTTCAGCACCTCAAAAAAAAAGAGAACAACAAAAAATACACCGGTTTGCAACGACCCCATCCGGACACACAATTGATAACAGTCAGCTATTCAGCACCTATAATCACATCCAAAAAACGGGCTGGAAAAGAGCAAAACCATGTGAAAAGAGTGTATCAGTAGCGGCAGCATAGATTGCTCGTCCTTTTAGCTTTAAAAAAGTGGTATGTGTGTGCATGGCCAGCAGGCTGTTCTTCTTCCGAGTGCTGAGTGATGCCTCCTCCTTTTTTTCTCTGGTCACGCCTACTGCCTGCTCCTTAAGCTTCTTTCTCACCCATTACTAATGTGCATCATTTAAAATCATTAAGATTCTTCTTTTTGTCCTCATTGTTTTAGTTGGACTCTTTTTCGAGTTGTTGTATAGTTGTTTTTAGAAGCATATGCTCTTTTTTATTTTTTTGATTTATTCTATTTATTTTATCCGCTTATAAGCCCATTGCACACCTAATCTTATGGTTTTGTTTGGGGTATGGCTGTGATCGATTTCTTAGAATAGCTTTTTTTGCATTTAGTAAAATATTGTTTAGAGTAGATTCAATGACCGCCTAATTGAGTAATATTGTTAAGAAGAATTTTTATAAATTGTGATTACATATATGGACACCTTGAAAAAGAGGTTGCCAATTGTACGTCCAACATGTTTCCCACATGTTTTCCATATTTCCCGCAAATCCTAACAAAATGATACGAAAAAAAAACTTAACTCTCTGTCTTGGGACCTGGTGTTCTAAGTGGTAATGTTCTATGTCAGAGGGTGATTTACTAAGACACGGCTCAGCTGTTGTAAGTGAGAACGGTTACAATATAATTCCAAGAGTTTATTGATAAATCCCAGCAAAATTCTTTAGAAATAAATACATTTCAGGCCTTTTTGGCCATAGTCCAGCGAGAAAGAGATGGTAAAAGGGCAAAAAAATTGTACAAATGGGTTGCAGAAAAAACTGCCTTAACCACAAAGGACAGGCCCAAAACGACTCGCTTTACCGTTTTTGGGTATTAAAATAGGTCAGGGGGATGGTTTACGTATTTAATGGCAGTTACATTTTCGAGGGGAGGGGGATATAATCCAGTAGAGTCTATTTCTTAAAGAACAGCGACTTACGAAAATCTGACTGGATGGCTTAATGCTGTCCTAAGTGAGAGTGTACTTTTCAACACTCATCTCACTGGCTAAGCTTTCTCTTAGCTAACTTTTGCTTCTTATTGCCACATCGTTCCGCACTTCTCAGAAAGTTTTTGACTGTGCAAGGCGTACTACTCAGATCTCTATCAAATGCTTTCAGACTGCGAATGCAGCGTGTGGATGTATGGCTTGCATTATGACCATCATATGCAGCCACGGCCACACGCTGCATATGCCATTGTGACCGTAGCTTAAAATTGCGTATATATAATACTAGTATCGTGGCAAAATGGTGTGTACTTATGTAGTATGCTTTGCAAATTGGGAAAATATTTCATTGTATGTACTATGCGTAGTAGACGATCCGCTTACCAATAAATGTTTTAAGCACTGGAGGGGAATTGTAGTTCTTCGACTGCTGTAAATGCTTCTTGCAAAGAGAGCAGTAAACCAGTTCCAAAAACCAAAACGTCCAGTTTACGGTCCGCTTGTTGCAGTTGGCTGTGTTGCTCTGGCACCAGCTTCTCCTCCAGCAGTAGAAACAATGGGGAGCAGCAGCACAATAGGAGGAGTGGACAGGAGGGCTGCTTAAGGAGCAATGGAGCACCTTCTTCGTCCTCTTCTTACCATTCTGTCTATGAGGTGGCTAGTACTGATCTTAAACCAGGTAGACAAATGCACTTATTAAACACTCATTTTGTATTGGGTTGATAATTTTTTTTCCTTTTTTTCTTTATGCAATTTTTTACGAAAAAAGGCAAAATATGACGCTGCTAGGTCACATGCTGTTTTTTTGGCCAGGGCACAAACTCTTTATGTATATCTTTTGATCTAGAGTATTGCTTGGATTCATCTCACAGGTAAGTCTGTGCGCGTATCTCTGACTCTCAAGCCCTCTTGGCCCCTTACGGGGGCGACGCGAGCTTGGAGTTGAGATACACGCGCATGCATACCTGAGAGAAAAATCACTAGAGAAGCAGCTTTGGATGCATGAAAATAGCATGCTTGCCACAGCTTTTATGCGGTAGAGCCTTGTTGACAAAACTATGTTGAAGATCTTTTCTCTTCCTGAGTGCGCCCTCTTTAGAAAGGGGGGGGGGGTGTAATGCAGTAGTACCATTTTTGTTTTCCAGGTACACAAACTCCTGTCATCGTAAACCACAATTCATGTGCAGTGACCGCCGCCAACAACAATAATATGAAAAACGGGAGGAAAATTTCTCCAATCAGCAGTGATTTGCCTCCCTCTTTGCGACACTCTCAGGCTGCTGTTTTTCGGCAAAAGCTAAGCATTATGAATGAGCCTTACGCAGCAACCAGCAAACCTTACTTCAATGATCTCAAGACTACCAAAGCAGGGCAATGCTCAACCACCAGTGTGGTGGCTAACTCTGCTGACAACGCAAATATAGCTGACTTTAGAAGAGTATTAGGAGGCGGAAGGCTGGACTCTTTTCAAAATAAACTAGCAGATTTCTGGAGCAATGGCTTGTTGAGTGGCAACAGAAGGGTAAAGAACATGAGACAAGCCAGCCACAAGTTTTCTTTGGAGCAACAGCCCCATAGAGATGAGGCACGGGCAGTGCTAGCTAATAGGTAGACATTAAAAATAAAAAATTTGACACTATTAGGATATCACTTCCCCTTCCCCTAAAAAAGCTATTAGGATATACATGTACACCATCCACTCCACCCTCCAAACCCCTTTCCCCAATAATAACTTAGAGGGGAATATGGGCTGAATTGGAAGGGGAAGGAAGTAATGTAAGGCTACCAATTCGAAAGGGCATTCACCCGTTCCCTTACAGAAACATGGCAAAATGTGACTTTAGTTTTGCTGGGATTCATCTCGCAGGTAAGTCTGTGCACGCATCTCTAACTCTAGAGCCCCCGTCGCCCCCTTATGAGGGCGACAGGGGCTTGGGGGCTTGAAGTTGAGATGCGCACACAAGCATACCTGAGACATAAGTCACTCGAGAAGAAGCTCTGGATAAAAAGCAGCATGCACACCAGAGCTTCTTTATGCGGTAGGTCCCTTCAAGGGAAACTATGTTCAAGATCTTCTCTTTTTTGAGTGGGCCCTCCTTAAAAATTGGCCCCTTCATGGCATAGATATGATATAAGTTAGACAGACACACAAAAATAGTTAGGCTTCTAGAGGAACTAGATCCTTACCGACAACATGTCGTCCAGAAGTCCAGTCCTCCAGTTTGCTAACCAGCATAGCTGACTGTTTGAAGTTGGCTGTCTCATCGGCAGGTAAGCATTTGAAGTTTGAGGATTTTACAGAAATTAATTTCAGCCCTAGAGCGAGCCCTAGAAATGGTGGAGACAGAGGAAGAGCATGAGGCCAAAAGCACTGGCTACTACTTTGACTCACAACACCAATTGCTCCACTCCTCCACCAGCCGACAAGTCACTCTGCCGCCCACAGTCCCCACTCCCAACTCTAAGTCTTCTAGAGCCTCTAAAACAACTCTGACCACAGTATTACCTGTCGGCTTGGCACAATGCAATTCACCAGAAGACAATGACAGCGAATCCCCAGCTCCATTGCCTAGTTTCTTCTATATATTGAGTAAGTTTTTAAATTGTTGCTGAAAACTTATTGCCCTTGTGGGTTACCTCCCACCAAGTTCTGGTTCATGGCCAAGGAGCAGTGGTCTAGCCTAGGGATAACTGTGTTTTTTCTAAAAAGCGCCTCCTAAATTCAAAAAGTGTGTTAGGTCTCTTTTTAGGCTCAAAAACATGGAAGACAATATCGAAGAAAAGCTACATATGCGACGTTGCCTTCCTTATGAGTTCAAACAAGGTGTCAAGGCTGCCGAGGCTGCTTCAAACATTTCTGCCATTTATCCGAACTGTTATGTGAGTACAGCGCATCTTCTATGTCAATTGCTCAGTCGTTTGTCGCGGATCCTAGTAAAGAAGAGCGTTGAGAGCGTTCTCGTCGATTTCAAATGGCCTTCCTGAGAGTGGAATGTCATTCAGATCGAAATCACCTTCTTTGAATCGCTTCAACCATCTTTGAGCTGTTCGTTCGTCGACCCCATCCTCCGCCTATACGGCCCTTTTTGACTTCCTTTGACCGTCTTTGACCCTCTGGCAGATTTGTAAGGTTTTTTTACCCAGTGGAAGATTTTAGAGAATCTGGCCACTCCCCGATTTTATTGTGTGTTAAACAGATGATAAAAATCAAAGAACATGTTTTCTATTGTGCATCAAAGGAAAAGCTATGCATATGTGTTATATAGTACTGTATATATAATGTTGGGACTTGGACAGCATTTCTCACGTTTTTTTTATTAAAAAAAGACACTTTTTGTTCAACAATTTTCCAAAAGGGGTTTTTTTTAGAGCATATATAGAGTGATTCTGGCTCTCTTCTCTGTCTTTGTTGTCGTGTTCTAGCTCTGGCTTTGGATAATCTTCGGCACTTATGCCGTTTACGCCCCCCCCATCAGTTTCTTGGAATGATCTCTATTTTTACTTCAATTATTTTTACTAAAACTAATACTTACTAAAACGTCACCCTTAAGTGTCAATTTATCTCTATAAATGAAATAGTCGAGCAGGTCCGCTTTTTACTGATAATTCTCAGAGGACAAATCAATTAGCTCTTTCTTTTTCTAACATCCATCCATTGGTTTAATGAGGGTTTCTAAAAAGAACAGCAGCTGGGTCTAGCCCCTTTTCTAATCCTCGTGTTCTTATTTTCTGTACTCCTGTTCTCCTCTAAGAGGGATTAATTTCCGCTTTCAATCAATACTCTATCACTAAACTACTGCCTAAAAATTTTAATTTAAGACAGCTTTTTTATAAAATATGCATGCTTAGAGTCAAATTCAAGGTTATATCGGGAAAATGACTTTTGCGCTAGTTTGCACAGAAATGTGAATTTGGATGTGAGCCTTTTTAATTTCATCTGTAATTTTAATGGTATGTTTCCAAGCAAATTTGGGCACCAGTAGAATATGCCCACACCCCAATAATAGCTACTAGGATATACCCCCACCCAGTCCTCAGAGCTACTTGGATACACTCTCGATTTAGCGTAGTCTCGATTACTAAATCGATTACTATATATCTCTAGTGTATATTTTTTCCGGTCCCCAACGCCTACAGTAAATCGAGACTCGACTGTAGTGCCATTATTTTTTACTTTTTCTTTGTTTTTTTGACTTATGTTGCCCTTATTCATTGAATGCAAATTGAATTTATCATACAAGTTAGTTGTTTGAGCCACTCTCAGCCAAACATTGTTCCAAGTATTGATGTTTACCAACCTCTTGGAACTGAAAAAGATTTGATTGAATATGAAATTTTTGTGGTGGGACTTGTAGAAGTGGATGGCGTAAATAGTTTTAATTTTTGTAGAATGCAAGTGGCTGCTATTCACTTGAGTGAATTGCATCCACTCTGCACATTCTTTATTTGCCCACTGATGACTGCAGAAGGTTGGACTTTAAGCGAACTGAAGAGCAAAGGCAAATATATCCAGTTGTTGCCAGCTATTTCTCTCTCAATTTCTCCTCCTTGCTCGACTAGATTCCCTCTTCAAATTATAGACTTTTTATTGCTTTTTGGTGTGAAAAGTTTTATAATAAGAACGGATTCTTTAGAAGTTTTGCAAGTGTTATTAGATTGATATTTTTCTGTGGCCTATATAGTTTACACTCAAATTAATCTATTGCCACAAACACATTCTTTTGAATTTAGGGGAGCTCTTATTAAAAGGACATAGAACAGTTGGCCAGGTCTTTTCCTTTATTTTTTGTATTTTTGAAAGAATTTTTTTATTCTAAGGCAGCCAAGTTGTCAAAGTGTCCCCGGGAATTCGAATCTAAAAGCAAAATTTTAAAAAGGTGGCTTTGTCGCCGAGATGTGACCAAAAGTTGGACCACCGACATATTGTAACACCGGCCACCTTAAGCTTAGGCTTAGTATCAGCCATATTTCGACAACCAAGCTACTTTTCAACATTCTGCTTTCATATTCAAATTCCTGGGGACATTTTGACTACTGAGGGACCTCAGAACAAGGAAATTCTTTAAAATTTGGGTACTTTTATTCAAAAGCATCAAAAATTGTAAAAAACCATGTCCAACTGTCCTACGTCTGAAATACGGTACCTAGGGTTGTCGAGTAGCCGTAATTTTCGAATACTCGAACTGATGTCGTTACCCGAAGGCCGAAAAAAAACCCGCTTTCGTTCCAATCACTCGAAAACGGCTACCCCAACACACAATCCTAATCATACCAGTCTTTTTTTAATAGAAGTGGCAAAGCTTCTATGCTTCTAAGCTTTCCAAATTACTGAAGAATTACAAAGAATGGAAAACTTTACTGCGATGTTTGTCAACTTTTTACTTGTAAGGTTAGTATTGAAAGGCTTGAAAGCCCTGGAAACAAGTGGCTGATTGAGCTAGTGTAGCTTTCCACTAAAGTCATTTGGTGCAAAGAAAAACAACAAGGCAAAAAACTGGTGCTGTTTTGAAAAATAATAAAATAGAGTCAGGGGCTTTGTTTGGTTTTTGTCAACCGCCACAATTTTACTTCACTTCTCTCTTCTTACTTTGTTGTTTTTCCCTTGTATACATTGTTTTCGCCTGCTTTTTTTCTTCCCTTCTGTTTCTCAGCGGTCATGTGAACGGACAGGTCTCTTAGGCTACATTGTCTTGTGCCCTATACACATGATCATACATTGTGAGAACAACTATCAAGCATTTATTGGTGGTTTTATTTATTGTTGTTGTTACAAGCGTTTGACACCTGCTTCTGTTCGCATTGTTGTTTGGCTATTGTTTAATTGACGGGTGGAATGCCAAGCTCACATGTTTTTCTTGAATTTTTTGAACCACATTTTTTTCAATTCTTTACTTGTTGTCCTTTATTTTTTACTACTACTTCTTCATTATCATGTTTTTTGCCCAAAAAATAGGCGTCAATAAAATTCTAATTTTTTTAGATGATTAAAAAAAAATTTTTCCAAGGCTTTTTTTACCTCCTTTTGGTTCTCTACCATTTTCTTTACCTTTCTCTACCATTTTAGTATTAAAATATATCAATTTTTTTGTTAATTTTAGGTCTTGTCCTAGAATTGAGTGACTAAGGTAAGCAACGCCAGGTACTATAGGTCAGCGTAGGTTAGGCGAGACTCAGCGTACACCCTGTTCACCTAGGTTTAGCGTTTCACGGCTAACCTACGCTGACCTATCCTAAGTCTAAGGCCCAGTTGTATTCTTCAGTGTAGTACCTGGTGTGGCTTACCTTGGTCCCTTATGGGAATTAAAATATGGGAATTATCGACTTTCCAAAAATCGATTTGCCTGCGAGAAAAAGTGTAGAAACTAACTTTTCTATCGTTTTTATCGTATTAAAAATGTTTAGAAGGTTTTAAAATAACAGGGCGACCAAAAGAAATAATGGCACCCATTCTAGGACAGGGACTAATTTTGTTGCATTTGTAAGCTCATACCTGTTAGTGGCATGACGCATTGAAAAATCAGTTGCCCCATTGTTGCACTCTACAAAGGAATTCGAAATCATTCTACAAAGAATTTTTTTCTCGTAAACCCATTTAAAAGAAAAGGTTGTTCTGTTTATTTGTTGCTAACTAGAAATTGATACCTTCCTGCTCATAGAGGCATATAGGGCTGGGTTGTCTTCTTTGACCAACCAACAGAGCTCGTAGCAGGGGAAACAACTCCTCTTTTGGCCTTTTCCAAACTCATTGTTGTCTATTAATCGGTTTATTTGAGAGACAGCTGTAAAATAGAAGAGAAGATCAAAGACTAATCGCTTTGTTCAACACTGGCAGCAGAACAAATATTCTTGCTAGTCCATCCCAAACTACTTTAATTAATATGTTTTATTGATACTTTCTTAAATCTTTTTTTAAACATATTTTTTCTTAGTATTTATTTAGATTTCAAGCTCCCGAGCCCCGTAAGAGGGCTTAAGGGTTAAAGATGTGCGCACACACTTACCTGCGAGATGAATCCGAGCAATACTCTTGAAAAATAAATGCAGCTAGAGGCACTTTTTGCCCTGGTTCATTAAATGGAAATGGGCAAATAATCTTTACAAAAATTGGCCTCCTATGATCCCTCCCAATACAGCCCTTATTGCCCTCTAAGTTACTATTTTGGCCTCTTTATAACCAAATTATTACTTAAAAATGGTTTTTAAACACTTTTGCAAAACTTAATTATGGGAAGGGGTGTATAATCAAGTAGCTCTGAAAATGGGGGGTGAGGATGAGTATATCCTTGAAAGGTCGAAAAACATAATAAAATTTTAAAAATTTGACGACAAGAATACAAAATTTCACATACAACTTTTCACATATTCTCGTTTCTGGCTTAGGCTTCATATATTGCATAATAGAGCCGGGAAAGTTAACTTTTTTTAATATATTTTCATAATCTCTATTCCAAAAAGAAAATTTCTAGAGAATGTTTATGAAAAAGACAAGTATTAGAAAGCTCTTTTCAATGGGTGAAAGTTTGCAAGAGACAAGACCTTCTGCCTCACGCCATTGAAGGGATGGAAGGGGCACTTTTTGTCAATTGACTAAATGCTTGTTTTTGGACTGAAAAGTTTGTTTTTTACTGCTGCTGCCTGACAAGCTATTGATTCCCCAGGGCTGGTGCACAGGCCTCCAGTCAAGGATTTAGGGGTTTAGCAGACATTAGCTTGTTTTTATAATTGACTTTTATTTTTTCTCTTGCTGCTGTGTATATATTCTCCATTGTTGGGTGGGGATGATAATGCCTGGCCTGCAAAGCTCAAAATTCCCTTTCATTTTTTAAAATATACTTTTCTTTTCTTCTGCCGCCTTTTTATGCGCATAATAGAGTTGCTTGGGCATAATAGAGTTGCCTAAGTCGAAAATTAATGGTATTTTCAGACCCTAGTAACTACACTTAGCCATACAACTATGCCTTAGGCTTAGGGTAGGCCAGGATAATTTAGCCGTAGAACAGCGTATATAGAAAAAATTGTACCCATTTTAGGACAGCACCAGAACTTCGATTTAAAAAAAAACAGAAAGGATCTGAATTTTTACTCCGCCTATACTTTTTTGTGTGTTTGCAATGTTTTATAGAAACTTTTGAGCCTATTTAAAGGCCGGAAATTCCCATTTATTTTCTTTGCAGTATTCCATTGAAAATTTCCAATACTTCCGATTTCAGCACTACAGTAAAAGTATTTTCTACGCAGTTTTATTCCACTAAATCTACTCCGATTCCTTTTTCCAAAGTTGCATTACCCAAAAAGTCACAATGAAAAAATAGCTGGCCAGCTAATTTATGCTGCTTCACAAAAAGTCAGGAGAAAGTCTCCCCCAAGAAGATGTGCGGCCAGGCGGCAGTCCAAAGTTGGTCACTCGTATAAGCATCACTTCAGTGTCTATAGACGAGAAGCCGAGCAGCCAGCCGTCGAGTAGTAGCCCCAATTTCATGCACGACCCGTCCACAGTGCTGCACAAAAAAGAGGAATGTAGTGGAGGTGTGTTGCTACAAGTAGTGCCCCCACAAAGTGGACAATTACTGGTGAGCTCTCCTCCAGTATCTGGCACTGGCAAGAGGAAGGTGTCATTGATGCCATTGGTCACTGAGGATGACTTGAGAAGGTCCAACATGGGCCACAAAGACCTTGTTGCTCAAGTGTTTGGAGAAGACTTTGCTTCAAAATTTTGTGCCCTACCGGTGGCCCCAGCTAGGGCGATGACCAGTTCAGGAGTGGTCAGTGGACCACCTGCTCATTCTCCTTTGCCGTATGACTGCAAAGAGAAGATGTTAAGGAGACGGCTTAGTCCGGAAAACACCCGATTGCCGTTTGAGATTAGAGACGAGAGTGTGCCTGAGTGAGTTGGCAATGAGAAGCACTGGATTTGGGGACGTAGGCAGGCGAAAAATGGGTTGCACCTAAGGGATTATTAATTGATACCAGACTCGTATCCCAAATAGTTCGATTCCCAGCTGGGTCCGACCATTTTTTTTCTTCAATTTTTGACATATTTTACCAATTTTGATGTTAATCTCTCTAATGTCAAAGACCTTAAGGATTCTGAATTTGCTGGTCGTTTTTAGACAACTCAGCAATTTTACCTTTAAAAATCCGACTTTTGATTTAACCCTCGATTTTAACTTTCTATTTAGCCCGTCAAATCTAGAGTTGGATTTTTTTAAAGGTAAAATTGTTGCGTTGTCTAAAAACGACCGGCAAATTCAGAATCCTTGCGATTTTTCGCATTGGAGAGATTAACATCAAAATTGGCGAAAGATGTCAAAATGTGAGGTAAAACAATTGTCGAACCCAACTGTGGATCCAACTTTTTGAGGGGGTAAATCGAGGGTTGACTGTATATAATAAATATGTGACCCATATAAATTTTTTTTACAATTTTTGGTTTTGCCCTACTTAAACTGATTACCTTAAACTATCTTTTTAAAGCAATACCAACATTTGGACATCAAAAACTGCAGATATGCAAAAGAATTTTTCGGATTGATTTTTTCGCTGAAATTGTTTCCCGTGAGTCTAACAAAGTTTTTTTTTCTTTTGTACAGACATTTTCTCTTTTATCAATACTCACTCTTTTTTGTGTCTAAACGTGATGGCGAGGGGCAGGGAGCTACGTCAGAGATGATTGAACCTTGTGCACTTGGCAAAAAAAAGATACTGATTTATGGTCTGCCGAGAAAAAGAACACAAATCATTTGTTTCTATTTTATTTGGACATGGTTTTTGAAAAGTTTTTTTTTATTGAAAAACTTATAGTTCCTTTCGTATTGTTTTTTATTCACTTTCTGACTATACTTTTTAACTTTAGCAACACTTTTTAAGATTTAATATTTTGCTAACAATTAGAAAAAAAAGCAAAGAAAATTGTAAATTACCACATTTTTTCAAATAAACGGGTATGCCGGCCTATTTTTTAGATCCGAATTTCATTATTTTATATTAAAAATGCAACTTTTAACTGCATCTTTAGAGTATTTATAGTTGCATATAGCTAAATTAAGGTTTTTAAAATAATCCAATTACAGTCGAGTCTCGATTAAGTGTAAGCGCTGGGAACCAGAAAAAAATATACACTAAATCGAGACTGCACTATATGGAGTATATGGTTTATGCAAACCAAGCAAACCCGAATAAAATATACACTAAATCGAGACTCTACTGTAGTATAAAATAAAGAAAAAAATGAACCTAAAAATGTATTTTGCTTTCATTCAACTAATCCCTAGACTTAGGCTAGAACAGTGCTTCTTAGCCGTGAACCAGAACTTGTTGAGAGGCAACCCATAAAAAACAAAAAACAACAACACAAGAAGATGTTATTGAAACATTAATTATCATTTAAATTTCTTTTATATCTAGGGAGCTTGAGAGAGAAAAAGTACAGAAAAATAAACATAAAAAACTTTTTTTTATCTCAACGCTCTATCGCGCGTCCAACTGTATCCAGTCTGTTCCGCAACTCTAATTATCATTTTTGAACCCTTTAGCCTTAGCCAAAGAAGGAAAATGCAGCCTAGCTAAGCATGCCCTTATCCTTGGACCCTTACGCCTGCACTCTTACCCCTGGACCCTTACGCCTAGATCCTTGTTCCTGGACACCACGACACCACAAGAAGATACTATTAAAACCTTAAACAATTTCAATCCTTTTTACAATTTTTTGCAATCATGCAAAAAAATTTTATAACTTTCCTAAGCAGTCCCTAAATCCAGTGCCTTCTTATTGTTGTTCAGTCCTAAACCCCAATTACAGAGGTGTGCCAACGGTGAAGGTGCGTCGCAAACCCATGAGTTTGAGTCTGGTCAAAGATGGCAGTCGTGCAGGTGCGTCTGTCTCTCCTCCAGCTACCTGCTCTACCTCTTATGAGGATGTGGCCGTGGCGCTGTCGCCGGTGCAACTCAAGTTCCCGAGTCTGCCGTCTTCGATTTTCAACTCGCCAGCAGACAACCTGCTATTCCCTTCCGTCTCTGTCTCCGATCCCAGTCCGTCAACAAAACCTGATTTTGGGGATTTAGGAGTGGATCTAGGTCTGGCATACATCTCAAAATTGATTACCACCAATTTTGACAGCAAAAATATATTAAAACCCATTTTACATGTAGTTACATCTCAAATTTCAGACACTGCGGCCAACCATCCTGACATGATCCATTTACAACAAGTGCTCAATGATTGGGTAGGTTTAAACTTTATGCTTGGACAACAAGTATTTGGACAACACATAATACATTAGCAAATGAGTAGGTTTTTCTTTTCAGATCAAAAAGCAAAGCAAAGTTTTGGGCTCTGCTTTTCTGCTCGTCTCTTCAGAGCACAACACGACTTATTGTCAGGTAAGAAAACGGCAGTTGTGGCGGACAACTCTAGCAGCGTCTAAGCTGTGTAAAATAGGAGGGCATTTTTGAACTAAAAACGTCATATCTCAACGTCTTGATCGCCAATAAATAATTTCTAAAAAAGGTTCTTTTAGTTCTTCATCTGGGCTACAACTTAGTGCTAACCTCTTTCAGCGAAACTTTATTATCTGTCAGATTTTTAGGCCAATTAAAGTGATAGAAATGCATGTTCATTTTTGAAAACGATTCATGTTTCTTTGGAGGCAAAACGGTGACTATTTGGAACAAATTAAATCAATCTTTATGTGGCATTCGAAAGAGGAAGAATTGTGCTACAAATTTGTATATTTAGAATTTATTGTAGCGAAAAATTGTTTACTTTTGAACCACCAGTTAGAAACAAAACATGAAAAACTATAGATTGGTTGACTGTGTTGATAGTTAATTAAGTACCGTAAAACCCCTAATAAAACCCTCTCAGGGAGGGGGGGGGGTTATTATTAGAAGTTATTATTAGCGTTTTCAACGTTTCAATGAGCCATGATTTGGTCAAAAGATTAAGAGAAAAGAAATCTTTCCTCAAATCAGCTCAAATCAGCAGCCATTTCAATTTTTTTTTCTCAAAATTGTTAAACTCTTCCATCATTCATCCACTATCCCATTATCCTTCTCAGGCCAAAGATGTCCCTAAACAACGACGAAGCGGAAGAAGAGGTGGTGATGATGAGGAGCCGCAAGCGAAAGAGGAACAATGACGTCTCCACTCAACTCGATGCCACTGACTTTGAGAAGAAGAACTCCATTCACAAGGCTGCAAGAGAGTACCGAGTGGACCGCCAATGCATTAGAAAGTGGATGAAGGATGAAGCAGTGCTGAAGGAGTTGAGCATCGCGACTGCTTACATCCCCGGAGGTGGTACAAAATTTATCCAGGTATGTACACTACCTGGATGAGCAGTGAGGACCGCCACGAATGAACAAAAGCAGAAAATCCGAAGGCCCCGGGACTGAGTGTCGTGCTGGATTGGGTCGCCAGAGCCTGGGAAGGAATTTCAAAGGAAGTGATCGTGAAGTCATTTGAAGGTTTGTTTATTAGAGGGGGTGGTATTAAAAGAGGTTTTACGGTATATATAGTTAAAAGTGAACTGTTAATTGTTAACAATATTTACAGTTAATCGTAGACAGTTATATATAACATTGGAGATGGGAAAATATTCATAATTTTATGCTCTTTGACTTCATTTTTCATAGTGAAAGGACCATGGGTGACACAGAAATATACCAGATTCAAACGTGCGCAGGAAACTTCTCTTTTGCCCATACATGTACGCTTGTGTATCAGTTCTAACTGTAAAATATGGGTCTTGCGGAGCAGCGTATAAGTTTTCTGAATACGCAAAAAAATCTTCAAATGTATGGAATAGATGCTGGAATAAATGTGATGGATAAACCATCCTAAAAATTTGATAAAAGAGCAATAGAAGGCAAAAAAGGTGACCCATTTGAAAAAAAAAACTTTTCCAGTAAGAATTTGCAGGTGTGTGGCAGTGTTCTAATGGAAGAGCCAGTCAACCTTGTAAGTCTCCAAACAAAAAATATGCAAATCCTATTAAAATCAAATGTTCAGGGTGACTCTAACCTGCTGACTAAGCTATTCATTAAATATTATCAGCCAGACAACAGTTTAGAAGATCAGCCAGCAGAAGTGGCTCCAGTGCTAGATCTGGCCAAGGTGCTTTCCGACCAGCAGGTTCTTTTCATTTTGCCTTTTTAAGCAGAAAAACAAGGAGTATATTTAGAAGGAGAAAACCTTGCCACTACTCTCCTCCAAGCTGCAACGACTGCTCCACCAGCTCTCCTCCCGTTCGGCTCAAGTGGCAACACCTGACTGCCAAGTGGCAGCCTCATTGATTGGCATTAGAGCTAAGTGCGGATTTGTGGCAGCGCTGTTGCTGGCCCATTCCTCAAGCCAGTGAGTTCTTTGCATATACACGCACGCTTTTCTCACTCCTTTTAATTGAAAAAAAGATTGTTTTAACTTAATGAAATATTTATTTATTGTAGGAATAATTTTCCGCAATCAAGCAACCAACTCAACTTCTAGCTCTGGTCTTGGGTTAAAAATTCTTGTTCTTTTCTGTCTCTTGTGTCGTCTTCTAGCTCTAGCCTCGGGTTAAAATAGTGTATAAAATAGTTTATGCTAATAATAGGTTAAAATAGTTTTTACCAACCCCCAAACTCACCTACGCAAAAATCCCCAATTGAAAAAACTGCCAAAATAGTTT
Source organism: Subanguina moxae (assembly GCA_000981365.1). Lineage (NCBI taxonomy): Eukaryota > Metazoa > Nematoda > Chromadorea > Rhabditida > Anguinidae > Subanguina > Subanguina moxae. The sequence continues at coordinate 16,407 of BBSZ01006527.1, read as the reverse complement.
CAGCAAATAAAATCATCGCGTAGCTATGGAAAGGGTATAACGACGACTCGCTACATCGACTCGCTACACTTTTTAAAAAAAACATATAAGTCAAAAAAATAAAAAAAACGCGGAAACTAGGTATAAAGATTTAAATATTTAAAAACGCATAGCATGTTGCAGATGACCATATCATATGGGCAATGAAAAAATTTTGATTTAGATGGGAAGAACTGAATGAAATTCTGCCTCACATCCCAGTCCTGTCGACTTTGATGTCCATAGTGGCTAATGTGGAGGAACAGAAGCGGCTGGCCCACCAGTCACAGGTGTTTCTCTCCATGACTCAAAATGTGTTTTCCAGTTTACGTAGGTTATTTTACTGATATCGGGGAATTAAATGTTGCTCTTGTTTAAACTCATTCTTTCTTCCTTTTCTACATTTAACATAATATTCTGAAGCGCCCTAATAAACAAAAGAAGACCCTGGAAATCAGTATATGATAGCAAAGTTTCAAAAAATAGGTATATTAAGAAATAGACCTGGGTAATCTGGCACTCGTTGTCTGGTCTCCAGGGATGCCTAGTTCACCAAGCTTGTCTATGCTCAATTTTACTTACCTGGCATTGAGGAAGCTTAATATTTGTCTGGCTACTTGTCTTCTTCATATTTATAGCCTCCACATTAGTAGCTGATAGTGTGAGGAGCCTTTGCTCGCCTCTTTTGCTTTAGAGACAAAGTCTGGAGAGAAAATAGCCACGTTGTAAAATATAAATTTTCATGTAGCACACAATAAAAACCTCCGATTGGAAGCATTATTTTTCTTTGCTGACAATAAGAAACCTTTCCTTTATGAGAGGATATAGCAGACCATTGATGAACACTATTTTTAATGTCAAAAGACTATGCTTAATTCCTATAAATCAACTCTTCTGTTTGACTATAAGAAGGTGATTATGTTTGTTGATTCTCTTGTATGTTGTCCCTAGACGTATTTGTTACAGTCATTCTGTCGCGTTATTCTGTCGCCTTTACCACCCAAATTGTACAAGGTGCGTAATTTTAGAACTGCAATGATTTTATTTTTTTTGAATCATTCATAACCAAGTAATATATCAGAATGATGCTGGGATTCTGAATTTCAAAGCTATTTTAACAGATTTTCGAAATGCCCTCCTTTTTCTGCTATACAGGCCCTCAAACACTTCGGATAGACATCTACGATTGCCGCAAGCTGTTCCACCGCCACTCGAAGATCCAGCTACAGCAAATCACTTTTTTATTTTGTAAAACAAAACCCTTGCATAAAAATCGAAAAGGGTATTCAACTAGCCCTATTTGTTGCGTATTGCATGTTTCAAAAGCTACTAATCCACAAGTGTTTGTGTTATATAAAAATAAGAGGATTTACCTTATTTTTTGTATTCTCTTATCTTTTTTTTATCTTGTCTGTTGCCAGTGACACCAATTGCTAGCACCAATCAATACTCTTGTAGCATAGGCAGTATGACCCTATGTAGCATTTCTAACGGCTTATCAATACCGCTACTTCTTTTTGTAGTTGAATGTTTTTTTCGCTATCTTTATACTTATTATTTGTTTATTTATCTCTGTTTTAGTAAACAGCTTTCCAGCAAGATCCGAATTGGTGGGCGTACTTTACAAAGAAGTAAGAAACAAGGACAGTCGATCGCAACAAGTGCAAACAATAGATGAACCAAAAAAAAGAAACAACTCTCACCTAGAGAAGCATCCGCTTCCGAAGCATCCATAAAAATAAAACTTGAGAAAAGAAAAAAATTACCAATCAACCGGCAAAGAGCCAAAACTAGTTTTTTCATGGGCCCTTTTGTTGATTCTCAATAAAGAGATTTAGACGCTACTCGGTTATCACCCTCCACCCACTCCCCCAAAAAAATCAAGTTTTCTAAATCATTTTTAAGTTTTGAACCATTCCTCTATTCCTACAGAGTGGCTCCTCACTTTTACCTTCCCCTCCCAATACAGCCCTCAAATCTTTTAAAATGGTTTGTTTGATTGTTTTTTGGATACTACTACGGTATTCGGACCCCTCTATTTTTTACAAAAAAATTTTTTGTCAAAGATTTTACTTTTTGCCTTAGTCCCCCAAGGTAAACACCTTATTTATATGTGTACGGCTAACAGGGGTCGGCCTAAGACTATGTTTAAGGCCTAAGTCCAAGGTCTGAGCTTAACGGGAGCCTTTTTCTGGTATCCAGGTTCCTAATTTTTTACCTGTATCTTTTTCTAATACTATGATCTCCTATATTTATTCTATCATCCTTTATTCTATACTTTTTGCCTTGGTCATTATACTTAAAAATGGGTTTTAAACACTTTTAGAAAAGATCGATTTTGCGGCGGTATAATCCGGTAGGTCTGAGAATTGGGTGGGTATAGCCAAGTAGCGCCGAAATTTGTTAATTTAATATCAATTTCCTAAAACAAATAATTAAAAACTTATCTTAAAAAAAAACTTATATAAAAACTTTTTTATTCACAAAAAAAGGCTAAAGACTTATTTAAAAGGTGTATTTATGCCTTTCCTTATTATCGCAAAAGTGAAAACACAAACCTGGCCAGGTCGCCCGGGACAACCCTAAAGAGGTAATTTTTGTGAGAGAATTCCGGTAATTTCATCTAAGATTAAAACTTTTAAAGGGGAAACCAACTTTGTTCCTTTCTCTTTCCTCTAATTCAAATGCTTAAGGAGCAACAGGAAAAGAAATTTCGAGGCTAACTAATCAATCGCAATACGAAATTAACCTTCTTTCTCACATGGTAAATTTTGAATTCCTCTCGAGACAACGAAAATTCAAACTGTAAGACATTTTAAATTTCCGAATTTCTTCACTTTTAGTGCCCTCTGAATTTTCATAATTCAGCTTCGATCATTTTTTGTTCGATTGAAAATTACGCGCAAAACAACATTGAGTGATCGGGCAGAAACTTCTGAGTGGGTCAAAAATCCAGGAAACCCCAAAAACAAATTTTCAAAAGGTTTTTCTCACAATTTTAAATTTTAAATTTTTTCTTCCGGTTAGGAAAAAGTAAATATGCCACTCGACTCAGAATTTTCTGCTCTACAAAATGGTATATAACGTTTTTTGATATGAGCGCTACCCACTGTTGATGTTTCCATGTCAGAAAAAAGACCTTGCTATTCTTAAGAGTGCACTACTTTTCTTGCTTTTTGTGAAAAAGAAATCAATATTTTTGTTGTAAATAACAAGCTTTGAATTTAGTAATCTATTTTATACACGATGCCGTGTTTTTCTTTTTGATTTTCTCCTGATAACCCTGAGAGTATGATCCAAGTTTCTGGATGGATATTGATGTATTATTTGTATAATTAGAACATTGTTGTACATAATGTATGCAATTTTTTTTCTTTTTGCGTATTTTAATTGTATCTTGTTTGTAAAACTGAAGAACGGATATAATAAATAAATGCAGGCTCAGGTTTAAGCCCCCGAACCTAGACTGGTAGTTATAATCGTGTTAGCAGTAGCAATAGCCGTAGTTATAATAAAATTTTAGTATTAGTTGTAGCATTAGCTCTAGCATTAGCAGTAGTTATAAAAGTTGATGCTCATGCTAAAATTAATGCTAAAAATTAACAAGGGGGACCAAGGCAAAAAGTTAGCATGGGTATCAGCTTGCAATCATATCTCGGCAAGCAATTTTTTTTTTCAAAATCGAGTGCTTTTGTTCAGAAATATAAAAAAGTTTGGAAAAAACCGTGACTAACTGTCGTTTTACCGAGTGTACACGATAGTTGAGGCAAATGGGATTTGCACAATAAAATTTTCTATATAATAAATAAATGTTTGTTTACCGTCACTAGGTATGTTGTTTTACCTGTAATGAATGATAAAAATGCAATTTTTTGTTTAGAAAAGCAGTGTTTTAAATATACTAACTAGAATGGCTAATACTAGTCTAGCATACCTCTCCAACCTAAACTTGTACATATACAAATAGGTGGGGGCAGACTTTCCCACCAACCAATTAGCTAAATTAAGATCAAAAATTAATAGCCTGCTCAATTATTATTGTTATTAATCATAATAGTGGTAATTTTTGGTATATATGCGTCATCTGACAATATTTTTAATCTTATTAGAGGTCAAAAGGCAATAGAAGCAGCCCAAGAAATTTGCGCCGTGTATGAAGAAAGTGCTATAGTTGCGAGGACTGTACAGGATCAGTATAAGAAATTCAAAATTTGCAATTTTGACTTAAACGACTCGCCTCGCAATGGTTGACCTTCCGAGTTCGATGAGGACCGTCTAAAGGCCCTTCTGAAGCAGGATGGCCGTTAAAAAAAACTTATTACTCAACCCAATATTATAAAATCGAGGAAAACCAACAGTCAGTTGATATATTTATTTGCTATATTTTACTTTTTGGCTTCTTTTCCTACTGCCTTGTGTGTGGTCTTGTTGTACATTCCCAGACATCTTGTTGTAATTAGAATGCAAAAAAACAAAAGGCTTAATTGCTTTTCAAGATGCATAATACATATAGGTTTTTTTTACTTTTCGCTTTTTCTTTATGGCTGATAAACTTGGGCTAGAAAAACACCTAGAGAAAGAACAAACTACAGCAGCAGAAGAGTGGGTTTGTTTGGCTGACATAGAAATGATTTCATTTGCTTTTTTTTTCTGTCTGTTAAAATAGATTTTTTTATTCTGTACTGGCAAAAGAAATTGCTATAAGTATAATTTTTTCTTAATGCTCTTGGAAGCTATCTTTACACTTTTTTTATTTAATGATTGTTTTTTGGCCCTGTCCTAGAATGGGTGCCATTATTTCTTTTGGTCGCCCTGTTATTTTAAAACCTTCTAGGCATTTTTAATACGATAAAAACGATAGGAAAGTTAGTTTCTACACTCTTTCGTCACAGGCAAATCGATTTTTGGAAAGTCGATAATTCCCATATTTTGGGGACCAAGGTAAGCCACACCAGGTACTACACTGAAGAATACAACTGGGCCTTAGACTTAGGATAGGTCAGCGTAGGTTAGCCGTGAAACGCTAAACTTAGGTGAACAGGGTGTACGCTGAGTCTCGCCTAACCTACCCTGGCCCCAACCTACTCCACCCTAATACTTAGTTGTATACCTAAGTGTAGTAACTGCGGTCAGAAAGCACTATTTATAGACTTAAATTTATAAATTTATAAACTTAAATTAGATCATTTAAGGTTGTTTACCTTTGGCTATTAAGGCAAAATATGGAAATTGTCTACTTTGCAAAAACCGATTTTCCTGTGATGAAGAGAGGCGGAAAATAGCTTTTCTATCGTTTTTAACCTATTAGAAAAGCTTAGAAGGATCTAAAACAATTGGGGGAAACGAATATGAATTTAATCACAATAAAATAGTCGTACAAACCGCATTTTATACAAAGGCACCGAGCAGACCGGGAAAATCACGTGCTCTTATGTAGATTATCTTTAGACTGGACTATTCTAACTGTTCTGATTGTGTTTGTAAAGAGTGTCGTGCATTTTTAATACAGTCAAACCTCGATATAACGAACCCCCGATATAACGAAACCCTCGATATAACGAACATTTTGCCTGGTCCTCAAGGGTTTGTTACACAGTCAAATTTTGATATAACGGACCCCCGATATAACGAAACCCTCGATATAACGAACATTTTAGCTGGTCCCCAGGGGTTCGTTATATCGAGGTTTGACTGTACTATAATTTTAAAATAAATAAAAGAAGCCATTGTGGTATATATAATAATTTCAAAACAAAAAATCTAACTTTTTTGTATCTCAACTTTCCCACATGTTCTTTAATAGGGATGTAAATTTGTCTGCTTACGATTTTTTTTGACCCTCTAATGTAATGTTCTCTTTGTTTCTTATTTTCTTTTGCATTCCTGAGTACGCTGGTTCTTTTACGTTATCTGGACCCCCACCGAATTATATCCAAAACGTTAAAGCTGGTATATTTTTTGGATTACAGGCAACATGTCAGTGTTGCTCAGACTGCTCCTCACGATGGTGCATTTGTGTGTGCAGCTCTAACTCTCAAGTTCTCTATACACCTGGAGGGGAATTGGAGTTGAGTTGCACTCACAAGTACACCTTGGAGAAAAGTCACTTGAAAAAACCCTGTATGTAACAAAAAAGTGGACCCTATACGAAAACCCGGAGGTTTCTTTGCCTTGGTCTCTCTTGTTGATTTTTTTGAGAATTTTTCCGGGAGAAATACAAGAGAAGTGATTAATTATGTTGGTCCCTCTATTTCCAGCCGGAGTTGTGGGTTATAAGGCAGTATAAGGAAGCTTTTTGTTACGGCAATGGCTTACATGCCTTGGCTGTTCGCATAGCTGGCTGTAGCCTAGCTAGATCGATACCCAGTTGACACTCTTTCACTCTGATTGTGTAAAGAGACTTTTTTCTTCTTTTTGAGTGCACATATATATAGGGTAGGCAGTAGATGAGAGAGCTATAAGGCGGATGGAGGGTGTCACTACCACACTTACCTCTATACTTATTCTCTATTTTTGAGTGCAGAAGCTTATTACTCTTTCACGCACACGTAACCAGTCTTCTGGCTTAGGTTCTATTAGTCCTAATAGATGTAGCAAATGCCTGAAATCTAATGTAGGCATTTGTTCACAATTCCCTCCCCCTCCCTCTTTGAAGTTAATTATTAAACCAATAACTAAAAATATATACCAAGTGGACATCCCTATCCACCAGGTGGACGTCCCCATTCATCAAGTGCATATACATTTTGTTTGGCTAGTATATGGCTTTTTTTGGAATTATGACACCTCAATCCCGCTGTTTTTCTTATTTGCACTTGGTTAGTTTTTTAAATGTGGAAGTAAAGAGGAAGTGGGTATTGTAGATATTGTAATTATACGATTAATTGGCCAAAGTTAAGTGCCATAGAGGCAAAGCCAACGAGAGCAGGACTCATTAGCAATGAATAGAGGGGAGAGCAACTTGTGCCCTTAACAACCACAAAAACAACATGTGACGAAAATATTAGTTCTCTTGAACCGACAGCTTTACACCCTCTACACATTTCTAGGTACCTAAAATGTTATTTTCTTCATTTTTGACTTTTGATGATACGGCAAGTATTTTGGTATCAAGGGCGCTATCGCGCGTCTGTCTGTATCTAGGCTGCTCCGCAGCTGTCAATTCTCCAAAAGTAAAACAACATTTTTTTACTTTATTATGGCCCATATAAGGTAGCACCCATCCAAGCTAAGCCAACACCCACCCCATTTCACCTAACATCCACTGTCTTGTCTTTGTTATATCCCTTTCTAAAACTATTTCCGACACTTTTTATCATGGAAAGTCGGTTTTTTATAGAGTCTATATTTTGCCATAATTTCAAGGCGCTTTACGCCCCAAAAACTATTGGGTTGGCCCATAAGTCATGTCGTTTTTTAAATTTGAATTGGCGCCTTAAAAATAGATTGTTTTGGCATAACATAATATATCTATTCTTATAATTTATTTAAAATTGAAACTCTTGAACAAAAAACTGGTTTTGAAAGCTCAATTCAAAGAACTCTGAAGTTTTGGACCGAAAAATATACACATGAGCAATCATTCCTCCCCAATTTTCTTCCTTCCCCAATTATTGTTGCATTACTTTCGCTTTCCTCTTTTTTATTCTATAAAAGAAATAACCAAAAAAAGAAGCTATTTCTTTTTTCAAAGGCAATACCTCCCACTCAAAATGCGATTTTCATTTATTGGTAATAGTCGGCAGAATACTGTTCATGGAAGAGGAATTAAAAGAATTAATACATTTTTGAGTCATTTCAAGGATAACTGTTTTTAAAATAAACTATATTTAAGGCTAACCCTTTAATTTGATGGACGGAATACCGCGTCCATGGCTAAATATTTTATAGTCGAACTTCGATAACCCGCCACCCCTAGGGGCTGACGAAAGGTGATGTGTTATCGAGGGTGACGGCTTATCGCGGGTAAGCTTTATTAAGTTAAAATATCCATATTTATCTACTCAAAGCTTTATTTCAACAACTTACACAAATTTCAAATGCTTACCTTCACGAGCTCGCCGCTCACCGGAGGATTCAGACTTCTGATTTTTTTTTCATCGATAGGACGAGCGTTTCTTCCATCATGATGCATTGCTGGCTTGAGTCGAGTTCATTTTGCACAGCCACCTTCTTCGATCGCCTTCGAAATTGCATTCTTGTCCTTGACAGTTCCATTGAGTGTTGTGCGTGGAATCTTGAACTGCTTGGTTAAAACAATGTGCGCGAAAATTTTTAAAGGGGTGTTAGGGGGTGCAAGAGGGTACAATATGGCCCCAAAAGAGTGCAATATGGACCAAGACGCAACGCCCAGCGTTACCCTAGGCTCAGTGTAGAACGCGAAGCGTTTCTTTTGCCCAACTAATACTCCTTTCTTGGGGCGGGTACTTTCTAGTTGACCATATAAGAAGCATTAGCATTTTTAAAGTGATGAAGGGCTGTATGAGAGAGGGGAAGGGACAATTAAGGGGCCACTTTCTAAGGACTCAGGCAAAGATAAGATCTTGAACGTAGTTTCCCTTATAGTGAGCTACCGCATAAAAAAGCTCTGGCATGCTATTTTTGAGTTACTTATGTCTCAGGTATGTTTGTGTGCGCATCTCAACTTCAAGCCTCGGAGCGCCTTTTGCCTCCGTAAGGGGGTAAGGGGGTAAGGAGGTTCAAGAGTTAGATATGCGCGCACAGACTTAGCTGTGAGATGAATGTGAGCAATACTCTTGAGAAATAAATGCATCTCGAGGTATCTTTTGCCCTGATTCAGTAAGGGAAACGGGTAAATGGCCCTTCAAATGAGTGGCCTCCTATTACAGTCGACTCTCGATATAAGAGCACTTCGCTATAAGAGCACTCTCGGTATAAGAGCACTAAAAAAAAATTTGGTTGGCCGATAAAGACTGTAAAACAGACAAAGTTTACCTTCGCTATAAGAGCACTCTCGCTATAAGAGCACAAACTGTCGGTCCCAATGGGTGCTCTTATATCGAGAGTCGACTGTATTCCCTTCTCGTCCCAATTCAGCCCTTATCCCGCTCTAAGTCACTATTTTTGCCTCTTTATGCCGAAATTGTTACTTAAGAATAGTTTTTAAGCACTTTTAGAAAATTTGATGGAGGGGTATATCCCAGTAGCTCCGATTATTGAGGGCGGAGAGGTATTTCTTGGTAGCGTCAACTATGTTTATAGTCAACTGTACGTATAGTTGACTGTATTTACAGTTAATCTCATTGACAATTAACTGTGCCTTCTGTTGATACTTTGTTATTTTTTGGTCGTTTTTATTTTACTCTGTTATTTTTAAATATGCGTGGGGACATTCCCTCGCAAGAATAACAGGCAAGCAAATTGAATGAAGCCATTTGGCAGCGTAATGCCCTAGTAAGTCCCCCAACGCTTATGGACCATTCAGCTTGGAATTTATTATTAGATTGGTTGGGCAACCAGTAGGTACGGCTTACCACCCTTTTATCGATTCTCCGGGGACAGCAGCAGCCTAATGATGGCACAGGAGCACCACTTGGCTAGCTTATAGCTGAAGTGGCAGTGGAGTGGTTGTTAGCGTTGTTAGGCTCTTTTCACGCGACTTTTTGTTTTTTTTATGAATAGGCAAGACTTATTCTTCTCCTTTCAGTCCCCTTGTTCTTCTTTTTATCTGCACACTTTTTACTCAAAAAAAATAAGAAGGCTCATAAGTAAAAGGCTGAACAAAGTAACCGGTGATCTTTGATTTTATTCGGTTAGTCTAAAAGAGAGTAGATAGATTACAAATAACTTGTGATCCAAAGCTCTATCCATCGACCTGAAATCCGTCCTAGGTATAAGAAAAAGGTAAAAGTCGGTAGCTGAGCCATTTGCTAGCTTTAGGTAGAACACTTAGCCGTTGAAACAGTTGACTGGCCAAGGAATACCTTTAGTTACCACTACTTCTATTCAATGCAAACAATGTGGTTGTGAAGACCACTTGAAGCTACTTCCACAAACCCTATTCAATCTTGAGATTTGAATTTTGCGAGCGAAGATGAGGAGATTTTTTAGCGCGGGCTTGTGAAAAGCAAGGGAACATTTTTCCCAGCCACACGTGCTCTTATTATGAGTTTTTTTCTTCTTTTTTGTTGAAAACAATGTTGCTAGTGAGTAAATTAGAAAAGATTTGTTTTTACACTTTTCTTCATGACAAGAAAAATTTAGCTTTTGCTTTGTAGAGGTTATATACCCCATCTCCTTTAATAGACCCCCACCAGATGGTGATTCCATTAGTGAGCGAACAAGAAATTGTTTAGATAGTGCATCTGCTATATTTATGGAAAATTTTGTCACTTTTTTGTTTGCTGTACACCGCTGTAGCCGCCTTTACCTCTTGTTCAGCGTTTATTTGAGTATTTGACAAATTAAGTTTTTCTATTAGAGTTGATTATGGACCAAGATTTTTGATTTATTAAATCTTTTTTTTTTTTGGCGCTACTAGGATATACACCCCCGCCCAATCCTCAGAGCCACTTGGTTATAGACCTCTTAAAGGAGTTTGGGGGCTGTATTGGGAGGGCAAGGGAAAAGAATAGGGCCACTTTGTAAAAGGGCTACTCAATTTTATTGGGAAAAGGGCTATATAAGTCCCCCTAAGGTAGGGGAAGGGACAAGTAAGGGGTCACTTTGTAGCAAAAGAAAAAATCTTGAATATGGTGTCCCTTACAGGGACCTACCGCATAAAGAAGCTCTGGTATGCATGCTATTGTCAAGCATCCAGAACTTCTTCTCAAGTGATGTATGTCTCAAGTATGTTTGTGTGGGCGTCAAGTCCAAGCCCCCGAGCCCCAGTAAGGGAGCAAAGGGGGCTTGAGAGTTCGAGATGCGCGCACGGACTTACCTGCGAGATGAATCCCAGTAGTAATCCAGTAGAGTCTATTAGAGTCCAAAGAACAGCGACTTACAAAAATTTGACTGGATGGCTTAATGCTGTTCTAAGTGAGAGTGTACTTTGTTAGGCTCGGACAGACAGAAGCTGTCCCAAATGCGAGAGATTATACTTTCTTTGTAAACTAATTAAATAAGATTATGCTAAATGAGAGAGTGTTTTACCGTATTTACTCTATTAAGCGAGCACCCTCTAATAAGCGGACCCCCTAGCAAAGGGTCGAAAAATAAGCGGGCATGCCCGCTTAATAGAGTAAATACGGTATGTGGGAATGTATAATATAAATTTTTGGAAGAAGGGATATATTGCTTTTGGGCGGCTTGTAAATTTGGGGCGGGGGATTATAACCGCGTAGTGTCACGAAGCTTGAAAGCGATCATGCACTGCCAAGCATATTAATTTCCGCAAAGGTAATCAAAACTAAAATGTACTATGACTATATTTCATTTTAGTACAACACTTTGACTAATAATCTAATCGCCAACGCTATTTATAAAATATGCGCTATTCAAAACAAAGTAGGATTATTTGATCATCCATATTGATTGCTCTATTCACGTATATGTTCTCTAGTTTTCCGCACCTCACTGCACTCTTTTCCGCCTGTTTTGCTGAAGCTGAAAACAGTATAGAAATTGTGGCTGCCTTGAGTGACTAAGGGATCTTTCATCGCTTGCACCTCCACATGCAACAGAAAGAAAAACAAAATTTGAGAAAATTGTCCAAACTTGTGGTCTCTGGCTTCCAACACTTCATGGAGCATTCCCTTGCCTACCACCACCACATCACCAGCATCCTAGTAGCGTCTAAATTTGTTTCTGTTTTCTTAAAATATGATTTGTGGGAGGGAACAACATTTAGCTTTTTGGGAAATTATGCGCCATGAATTGTGGTTGTATAAATCACACCTTTGTAGGTAAACTCATGTTTTCTCTTCTTTTTGGTCACTATTTAATTTCCTTGCCTGCCTACTGCTCACTTTTCACTCCACCTAACCTCTTTCTGCAGCACAGATCAATAATTGTTTGGAAGAGCTATCCTCTCACCGTCAACCATCTTTTTGAAGAAATTTTTTTTGCACTATAATAAGTTGGTTGCAGCCTCGCCCAGTAATAAGTAGCGGAAAATTAATTGGACTAATACGCAATAGCTTAGTGGTAGGTGGAAAAAAAGAAACTCAGCAAAAATGCAATTAGCCTTTCAAAATTTCATGTTCCACTGACGGAGTACGGTCAATTCGCCTATGGGCGATGAGGTTTTTTTTATTCCACTATTTTTGCTCTCCCCCATCTAGTTTACCTTCAGGGAGTATCTTGCCCCTAACTAGATCCTTTGGTAATTGTGGGTTATCACTCAGTAAAGCTTTTGTGCATACAAGTAAGCCTTAGGCGTAGAGAGGCCAGCGTAGGTTAGCCATGAACTAGCGTACACCTTGCTTCATCTAGGTTTATTGTTTCATGGAGTACAGTCGAAACTCCCAATAACGTAACTCCAAGGGACCGGCTGCAGAGCTACGTTAATGGGAGTTTTGACTGTATCTCACACCAATAACGGCCATGAATTAGCTAAACCAAGTAGACGCCCATTTGGTGGATGCAGATGCCCACTTGGTGTATTTTTTAGGGTTTTTTCTTTCTTCTGTGCTAATTAGAATTTCATTTATGCATCAACCGCGAGCAAAGAACCTTCATAAGTTTAGGTGTTTCTCCATGCACCAACCGAACCAAATGGATGTCTACTTGGTGTGATTATTTTTTCATACTTCCAGGCACTGAAACCCTTTTTCCTGTACCAATTAGGATATTTTAAAGAAGGTTTGACAGAGCCATATTAGGCCTGGAGTAGGTCTAACCAGCACGCTAAGCCTAAATGTTTAGTCGCACATTCTGTATTAATTAGGGATCCATAGTCGACTTTGCCGAACACTAGCTCAATGGATAGAGCGATGAAACTATTGGGTTGAGTAATAATTAACAATCGTTTTTCAAAACATTTTTATATAACGCAACGCAAAGTAAAATAACAACAAAAACTTGTTTAAAAGATCATTCTGGAGCATATTCACCGTCTACTTAATAACTGCTTCCCATTTGCTCGGTAGAAAATCGATGCCACGGGCGAAAAATGGCAATCTTTCGAGGCAATCCACGCTTTGATGTCAGCCATAGGCGTGAACTTTGCTCCCTTGCCAGTTCTTTACAGAGCGGTTAACGTGGTAGTCTGTGTGGGGGCCTCAGTAGGAGAATATGGCAAATGGGGCAGCAGATTGCATCCTTTGTCCTTAATCGATTGAACCATGCGGCCGGACGTTGTCGTGGTGGAACACGATATGGTTCTTTTTGCGCGGTCTCTTCGAGGCAATGGCGGCTTGAAGTCGGTCGAGTTGGGCCAGATACACGTCTCTATTGAGATTAAATTGCTTTTTGCCATTTCTGTCTGGAATTTTCCATTGCTGTTCTGCATCTGAAAAAATGGCTGCTTTTTTTTTATCATCTCCAAGACTTGTGTAACTAGATTTAAACTTTTGGAACCATTTCCGAACTTGATTTCCCTCGATTGTTCTTTTGCCAAAAAGTTCATTGAGATCGCGAAATGACTGGGCTGCTGTCCATCCTTTCTCGAGGTGATAAAGCATAATATGACGAATATGAGTATGATTATCGACACGCATTTTTATTTAACTAAATAGTGAGGAATATTAATATGGAAAAAAATGTAAACAAAACGCCAATAGTATGGAAATAAACGCGCGCAAATAAAACAATCGTTAATTATTGCTCAACCCAATAGTTGTGAAAATTATTGTGGGTGAGACTCCCACTCAAGGACTGCTTTTAGTGGTATCTTTTTGGTGCTTTTAGTGACAAGCTCAGCCAGCGCTATATATTCCTAATTATTTTATTCCAACCATACAAAATCTTTGGACTTCAGCTTCAAAAAGTTAGGGCCATCGGCAGGCCGGGTTATTTATCTATCAGGTGTTCACCATCTCCTCCAACCACCAAAAGACATGTTTGTGTTGGAGAGTCGTAGGAACAGTGCCGTCTCACCACCTACGCGATCCATCAATAATAAAAACAGCAAGTTTACAGCCAAAAGTTTGTCGCCCTACCTACCTCCTAGCACTCCTCGCAAACAGTCTCTACAAGCCACCAACAACAGTGCAGCAACAGCAGGGATTGCTCGCAAGTGTTCTGGCCATTTGTTATATCCAGCTGCTCCAGCTGAGAAAATGCACAAAGGTTGTTCCTCATCGGACACAGAAGAAGGTTCTAATGGAAGGACCACTTTAGTATCTGGAAAAGCAGCTTCAAAAGTGTCTCTATTCGATAAGAATGTGATGTTGCTAAGCGCAATGGCCAGATCTATAGATTCAACCCCTTTTTTAAAGAATATGCCAGCCGGCAGAACCGCTAGAGCAGATACTGTAGGCAATTTGCAGTTTGGAGTGGAGGGATGGAGCAATTGCTTGAACAAATTGACAGCCGACAAGACGCCTTCCATGGAAGTGAATGTAGAGCCGAAACTGTTTAATAGTGGTGTGAATATTCAAATAAGTGAGGAGCAGTCATGTTGTAGAGATGCTTCTCCTTGTTCCTCTACTTCTCCTTCTGCTTTTGGGGCACAGGTTGAGGGAAATGAACAAGAGCAACATACACCCCCACCCAGAGACTGTGTTAGTCCAGCGGTCTGTAAAAAATTGCTTTCTCTTTCAGAAGATATGAACCTACTGGTCAGAAATATAACTAAAGAAGCTAAAGCACTCGTCCAGGCGGAAATGTAGGTCCTTCTGCACTGTATTTTATAATTCCATTTTTATGGTTTTCAGATGTAGTCTGTTTTTGCTAGACAAAGAACACTTGGAACTGGTGGCTGAAGTGTTTGAGAAAAATGGCACTTCGGACGAATACTTGACCGAAATTAGGATGCCGTTGACACAAGGCATTGTGGGTCATGTGGCTACCACGGGGCAGATGATGAATGTCAAAGAAGTCTATAAGTAAGTCTTTGAATGACATGATATAAAAATGGGTGGGGTTAAGGAACTTATCAAATTAGGGTGGAGAAGTTATCTTTTAGCCCTTCTAAAATTACTCTTTTAAACATTTCGAACACTCAAAAAATTATATTGCCTTAGATATTGGCTTAGGCTAGGTCAATCGAAAATATCGGTGTTTTACCTTGGTGGACTAAGGTAGACAACCTTGTAATTGGTATTTTTAGACCACAGGTAAAATACTTAGGCATACAACTAAGCTTTATATCTAGGGTAGGCCAGCATAGGTTAGCCGAGACCCAGTGTATAACCTATTTCACCTAGGTTTAGTGGTTCACGACTAACAAATAATTTAGCACCCGGGCGAGTTGGGTGTCGTCTAAAATCGTAGGCTCAAAAGCAAAAAACAAAGTAAGGATTCTGAATTGACAGTCGTTTTTCAAAAAGCCAACATTATTGCCGTCAATAAAACCAAACTTTGATAAACCGTTACCCATTTTTAAAAACCTGAAGTTCGACACTACCTCATTCTGGAATTTAGTCTCATTTTTGAAAACACTGGAATTGAGCCTGCATGAGCTGACCTTATATAGATATTTAGAAACAAAAAAGTTTGTTCTCATAACTAACTATGGCTGTAATTCAGCCATCCCTACTTCTACCCCAAAGTGGATGAGAGAACGGGCTTCGTAACAAGAAACATTCTCTGCTTCCCAATCAAAGATAGTCAAGGTAGATGTTTATAGAAAATATTATGACTTTTCTATGTATCTTTTTGTTTACCTTTAGGGAATTTGGTTGGAGTGGCGGAATTGTGCAACAAAATTGGCAAGAATTCTTTCACGAAACACGATGAACAAATTGCTACTACCTTTGCTGTCTACTGCGCTATCAGCATATCTCATGTCAGTAATGGCCTCATTGGGAACCCAAAGTTGTTTAGACTAATTTTCCATATTTAGTGTCTTCTCTATCGTAAACTCCAAGAAGCTCACAGACGGTCTCACATGGCTGCTGAGTTGCTGGTCCAAGGTTCAACTCTTTCAGTGAGTGAATGTGTAACTTTGGGCTGTATACTAGTTCGTATTTTTGGTTTTCGAATTCAGTATTTTCCGCAAAAATTTGATTCGTAAAAAAGCATTTCGAAAATGGGATGTTTCGCGAAATAGCTTTTCGAATTTGTAGTTTTTCGCAAAAAGGGGTTTTCGTGACTTGTAAAATTATTTATAAATCTGCAAAAGCAATAGATATGTAAACCTCTTTAAGCACGAAGAGCAAGAATAGGCAAAAAAATACAGTAGTGTAATATTCAATAGATAAACAAACGGTCGAAATATCAATCGAAATATAAATTTTGCGAAAACTACCATTTTCGAAAAAAAATTTCGCGAAAACTCCGTTTTTCGAAATTCTCGTTTTCGAAAACTACCTTTTTCGAAACACT